>WSTX01008084.1:0-18254 GCA_019633405.1 Tulasnella sp. 408
CTCCTTCGGGATACGCGGCCGTTTCCTATCCTATCTCTCCCCCTCCTACGCCCGACCGCCTCCAAGCGAAGCTCATCCCGATGCCTCACACAGCATCTCCCTACTCCACCGAAGATAAAGCTGTTATGACTGGCATACAAGAGTACAAGGAGGTAAGCCCCACTAGAGGTTTGACCTCCATGCGATTCGACGAAAATGCTAACCTTATTGCGCCTTTTTCCCCCCTCCTTCCTCTACTCTCAACTTCGCCCGCCCTATCGCCTTATAGTCGAGCATCTACGGCACCGCGATCCACACAAATCCCCCTGTCGGCTACAACATTGCTTCGGCCAATAACGCCAGCAGCAGCTCCGACAGCAAAGTTAAGAGTCAGTACAACCATCCAAACTCAAGCTACGAACGGAAGGTCGACGTCAAACGCGATGACGATGCTCTCGGGCTCGTCCGAGCCATTGAAGCTCTCTCGGTGAAGGAGAAGAAGGCAGGCATTAAAGCCGCGGAAGCCGTCAACAAGATCACTTCCCCCAAGCGAGCCGCCAAGGCAGCGAAGACATCCAAGACGACCTTCGCCAGGACTTTCTTGGAGCTCGGCAGAAAGAAGAAGGCTTCCGCCCCAGACGCGCCGTCGAGGCGTCCGCGAAGCTCTCTTGTAAGTCGTGTCGGATGATGTTCTGCGTCCCTGCGCCATGAGCTGAGGTTCGGATCGGTCCAATCTCCATAGGGCGATCAACACCGCAGAGTCGAGCTATTTGGCTACCTTGGGGGCGAAGTTCCTGCAAAAGTGGTGGTACGTCCTCGTCCTCATTGCTCTCTTTTCGCCCCCCTAGCTTCATCCCGGCACCTGTTTACTAACGTTCCACCCGAATTATCTCCCCCCACAGCGAAGAAGAAAGCCCCTGCCGAGCGCCAACAAAGACCCCCTCTGTATGACCTTGCATCGCTCGGGGAGAACCGCCGGAGCAGTCCCGTCCAGCTACCCTGGCGAGATCGTCAACCCCATCAAAAATGACTTGATGTCAATGTGGGCTGAGGGCAGGACCCTGGGGCACAGCGACAATAATGGGTGAGTACTTCGGTTTTGCGGGGTTACTCCACCTACGTAGGAAATGCTGATAACGTTCTCCCTCTGCAGTGCACGCATGGCCACCCTCTCTCGTTACAAGAGTTGGAATGGCTTGGATTATGTATAGAGCTCTCCCGTCGCTTCTCTCGTCGATGTCGGACCCCAAAATTGCCCTATGAATTGTACTTCTCTCTTGTGATCTGATGTTGTTTACTGCCTCGAGCCTCAATAAGGACTACCTATGATATATTGCAACCAACATCGTAAATTACTTGGGATAACTACCATCAATCCACCGCTGGAAAATTGTCATCTCGTCATATGTGAAACTGGGGTGGATCGTGCTTTCAGGACGCAACTCTGGCCGACCTTGGGCTGGGGCTGAGCGCTGATGGCGGATGCCATTGTAACCTCTGCAAGAAAGGTGAACCTTTGATGTCAATAATTCATTAGTTATAAAGTCGATGGGTGTCCTATGCACACGCTTCAGACTTTCCGACGCATCTGCTAGTACAGCTCTAACTCATTCCGTCAGCGTGACCAGCTGCGTATGACTGTGACTTTTCGGGAACTAATAAATGCGTAGCTGCACTCTTTCGCCTGAAAGCAGTTTATTTGAGGATGCTTTGAAGTTCTTTTAATGTGTACAGAAAATGTTCTAGCGTAGCCCTGAGGGGTGAACCAGCCTTCACACCTTAATCGTCGCGGAACGTTCTCGTTTGCGAGCTTTGCCTGCACCCTCAATATATACAAGCCAATAACCTAAGTTACTATAGCAGATCAGAATGTAGATAAGATGATCTACAACATAACCTGCGTGGCTCATAGAAATCGAAGAGTTCGTATTCCCAATCTACTCGTTGGTCGAGGTGGGCATGTAGACGATTGATCCCAACGTCGGCGTTACGGCTGATGAATGCCGAGTGATTTTGATATTTTCTAACGTAGTCAATGAACTCGTTTATTCTCTTGAGATCTTCGGGCGTGAGGGGCTTGCCGTCCGCGTCGTAGCGACCGACTTTCCCCGTTCTTGAGAATTCTACATGTTTTTCCAGAGGTGCCCAGAGCCGACAGCTCGAAAAGAATATTTTGCGCGTTTCCTGGCTGCTCATTGATACTTTGGACGTATTCTTCCATACCCATAGGAGAATTTTTATAATGCTGGGCTGTACTGCTCCCGCCGCCCAAGTGGAGGTACCAGGATCGTACAGCAATATGTCGACAACGGCTGTTACAAGATTATGGTCCCAGAGTTGCTCGGATTCCGAAATCCCGACAACTGAGGACCCGGTCGAGCTGGCTTTGGTATCAATGAAGTCACGGAACCCGAGTACTGCTTCTTTGGACAGTTTGAGTAATTCGACGGGAGTATGCCCTGAGTAGGAGGCCGTCATTGGATCAAAGTACCCCCACAGAAGCCGCATTCCACCCACGGCCGCACGATTAAGGTCGTAACTTGACGAGTTCCGGGTGAGTTCCCTGGCTCTCCGCAAGCACACAAAGTAAGCTCGTGCTGCATTAAGCTCGAAGTGCGCCTGCCCTTGAACTGATCGGAGACCGTAATAACTCAAGTCGATAGCGTATGATAGCGTCTCTGTTAAGCGTTCGCTACAACAAGGAATCGAATCGAAAAGGAAAATGATCTCAGTCGTTCGCCTTGCCTGCGCCATGCCTTGATGATCGCCACAACTCACATGTTCCCGCCTATTTCCATCAGTTTCTCCAATTTACTGATCTTATGTAAAACCCCGTCGCTCATACGGTAGGCGGCATACGCCCACATCCCTGGAAGGCTATCAGCGATGAGAGGACGTGGGTTCGTGTCAACCAGAAACAAGTTTGATAGGTCCGTCCATTGGTACTCTTTGATCATGCGGCCTCTGCTAACGAGAGTGGACATGAATGCCAGGTGAAAGACGCGCTCTTCGTCCTCCTCCCCGTACTTGGCACGCGCAAGGTCGAGTGCGTGCAGGAAGTCTTCGCTCAGACTGCTTGCTTTTTGGGGTGACATGAGGTCGAAGGCATTCTCTTCTCCCCTTTTAACCATGTCTTTGGGGAGCGGAAGGGGCACATGACATAATGCCAGTCCAAACGCTTCAGCGAGTTCTCGGTTTCCTTCGCTAGGCTGGGAGTCAAAGACATTGAGTGCCTCGCATGTGAGGAATAACAGC
Source organism: Tulasnella sp. 408 (assembly GCA_019633405.1). Lineage (NCBI taxonomy): Eukaryota > Fungi > Basidiomycota > Agaricomycetes > Cantharellales > Tulasnellaceae > Tulasnella > Tulasnella sp. 408. The sequence goes on from WSTX01008084.1 coordinate 3,235, forward strand.
CGGCGCCAGGTTCTGGTGTCCTCGAAAACCAAAGCACATGCAGCTTTGCTGAGAACACGTATGAACCGAGCGACAGCTACTTGGTCTGCGCGAATGGATGTTGTCTGGAGAAGCCAACAAGCTGCTTGCGCGGTTAGAATCTGCTCCTTGGACTCTCTATTTTTTTTGGTATCGGAAAGGTGTTGCGTGAGCACGGGTTGGACTCTGAAGTTGCTCGATGAGAGGGTAGAAAGAGAAGAGTCATCCACCGAGGCCACAGGTGAGGAGGTCTCTTGAGGTATCTGGGTCGCAAACTTGAAGGCGCGACGGATGAGTCGGGGTAAACGATGCGTGATTATTCTTGACAGTATCCTCCAGAGTCTCGACAAAATATCAGAGATCCGTCGCACTGCATTGGACGCGGCCGATTGATATGGGCATCGTGGCGAGATAGCACCAGCAACAATGGCTATGCCCGACAGGATCATCCCAAGGCCCGAAAATGCAATTACGGTTCCTGCAACGACCGTGTTGATGGGAAAGAGAAACAGACCGATCCCTGCAAAGAAGAGGACCACGGATAAGAGGAGAAGGTTAGGAAGGAATTTGATGACGGCTTCCAGATGCCACTGCTCAACCCCGTTGAACTTGCGCTGACGGAGTTTACCCTGTTCCTCCAGCGGACCGGTCTGCCCGCTGCGATTGAAGCTTTGTAGCCACTCTTTGGCCATCATGGCTCCGACTGCTGCAATTAAGCTGCAGCTTAGACTGGCGTAGAGCAAACAATTGACAATGATGGAAGTCGAGTCTGGAGAAAACGGTGGTGAGAGGTCTGCAGTGGCGAGAGTGCTGTTATCTGCCTTCATGACAAGGAGGCGAAGAAGGGTATTGGTTTCGTCGGAGGGATTGGGAGAAAGGTCCGGCATCGTCATGGATATGAATGCCGTATTGATTGCGGAGAATAGAGCGGCCTGGACTTGCGCGATCAGAAAATGACCAAGAAATAGTCATAAGGCGGACTCACAAATATAAGCAGTACGTCGAGGTTTCCATTAAGATTGGCCATGAGTGTTTTGTCATGAATATCTGCTAGGTGATCGTAACGTTTCCAAAAGTCGCTTATTTGCTCCAAAGGCTGTAAGCGCAAGGGTGCTACGGGGTCGTCAACTACTTGTCACAGGTTCATTGACACGGACGCTTGTGCCTCCATTGCTATCTAGCAGCTCTACTGGTTGAGGCGTGCTGAAGAGTTGTCAGATTGGATGGTAGGAACCTCGGTGGTGGGGAGAATGGTACGTGTCTGGTGGTCGGTCACGTGCTGTCGGGATGTTCTCATGCCCGGTGAACAAAACAGAACGTTTGCTGACAAATCTTGAGCCCCGTCCAGCGTACAAGGATGCAATATGTAACTCTCTGTTGTGACCGGTGCATATCTGTTAGAAGTCCCCATCCATATGAAGGCTCTTTCAGAGGATGGCGCGTCCCTTCTGGGATCTTCACGAACCGTAGTCCCATTAAAGTCTCAAGAAGCATGGTCGCTTTTGAAGGAATACAAATCCAAAGAGCGACTCAGTTGCTGACGTGTAGTGTGGTTCATTCTCGCCGTTCGCGTGCAGTGATATACACAATAAGTTAGAATTACACTGTCCGATTCAGAGTTATTCTCCGATAGCTTCGCCATTGTCTCCTTGCTCAGTCGGGGACCTTCCTACAGACCGCCACACACTCCAGAAGCTCACTTGTACAGTCGCACGTTTCCGTCCTCCCCAGTAAAAGAAAGGATCGTTCTGAAGTCCATGGTAGCGAAATTAGTCGTTGATGGAGTGCTCTCTGAAGCAAAACTTACCCTGCTACGTTCCAGTCCACGCGCGATACAATTGCGCTACCCTTTTTTTCAAGAAATTAGAGCCACGAAGCTAGCGATTGCTATGGATAGACGCACCCGTGATCCCCAAACTCGGCCACCAGCGCGGCAATCCACTGTCCATCTTTGCCCGATGCTCCCATTCGCTTCGGTGATCTCACCTTCCAGATGCGAACAAGACCATACGGACTTCCTGTTGCCACAAGATGATACGACCGCCCGCACGTGGACGCTCACGATACCGAAGTTATGGCTAGCGGCTTCCCAAGTCGAGCGCCTTCTGCTGTCGGAGGCACTGGTGTGAACGACGGGTGGATGATAGGATGCTGATTTGGGGGGGGGGACTCAATGAGCTTTGAGGCGAAATGGAACACAGATTTAGCGACTCTTTCTCGAAACGAGCCTCAGGCTCAAGGTTGCCCATACCTCTACCCCCCCCCCCGGGTCGTTCCAAATCCCACGGCAACCAGGTCTCCCCGCCACTCTTCATTACACGAGGAAAAACACCATTCGCCGTCTGCTTCTCTTCTAGGGCACCGACTTCCGGGCGAGTCATTTTGACATTGCTTGGGTTCGCCGCTGGGTTGGGTCCTCCAAGGGCGGGAAGGATGGTCGGAGTGACGCTGGAGCTCGGATGCACTGAGGGCCAAGTGATGGGCAGGGTGACTCAACGAAACCGCAGTTAGAGTGGGAATGCTTTGACCGGCGGGTAAGGGAGGTGAGACCGTCGACCTGTCGAGTTCTTCGAGGACCGTGAATGAGGAGACGTTGGGGACTTCAATGCATTCGTAAGTTCGTAGGTACATGACCTTCGAGATTGTGGCCCACTTCAATCATCGAACCGTAAGCAAGCCCACTAGCAGCCTGAAGAGCTGATATTGCTTACCAGCTTGACACCAAAATATGGTGGGGCGAACTCGACCGAGGGGACGCTCCTCGAGCCTCAGTCAGAGTAGCGCGGAGGCCTTATTCCCTGAAAGTAGATGCACTATAAGGGTTCTTATCTCTCTTCTTCCCATATTTTGACCACCCGATCAAAAGAGGAAGATGCGATAACGGAGTCGTGTTCAGGATCTGCTGGGTCAGCTTGACAATGGGCGAGTCCTGGACCTAGCGAGGTCAAATAAGTTAAGGTCGCGCTTGCGGCGAGGGCATTGCATTCATGCCTCCACTCGTCTTCTATACTTCAGCTACCCGTAGGCTCATCCAATTTCCAGGTCTTAATCCTACAATAATGTGCGAGTGAACACTTGCTTGCAAGTAACTTGCCAGAACGAGCAGTGAAATTCCGGACTCACTTTTGAACAAGACCACATGTAGCGAGCCTCAGTCTATACTGATCATACGTGGCGTTCGTCAACGGATTTGCTGAGTATGCGGGAGGACGTTGGTCTGCTGTCGGCGTTCTCCTGACGCCGTCGAGATTGAAAGTTGAAGCGGAACAACAAGCAGCGACAAGCGGACGCAGAAGGGGAACCGAGCCTGTTAGGCTCACGGATGTAAGCCCCTTAGCTCCGGCGCGCCAAAGCGCAAAGGCCCTGACCTAGCGCCCCAATCGGCAACTTCGCCTTGTTGTAACGGCATCACATACGTTCCTTAGCGAGTTGTTTCGGGCGCCAAGCTTAAGGTGTCTCCGCATTTCTGGCTAGGAAAATAAGCGTGCCGTCTAGTGGGGAACTCAGGTCTACACTCTCCTTTTGGGCCAACTGGGGATGAGCGAGCTCCTTCAGGGGGGAAGGAAGATTCCGGTGACGCTTGCATCTGAGAACGCAGTACAGTCGGCTCCGTGTATGTCGGATAAGGTGAGAGTCCCTTGGCGAGTAAGGGATGGGACTGTCAACATCAATTGAGTGTACTGTAAATCGAAATGGTAACGTCAGACTGAGAGAACGGTCACGTAATAACGAATCCCTCATGATCGACGTCCTTTCGAGAGACCGCTCCAGCTGTTGTCAGTTGACGCTGGCCGCCCGCTCCGAGGGTAATATTCCAGCGCTTTCGGTCGACATAATGACATTATTCGGCGTTATCGGTCTTCAGCGGACTCAAGAATAGTTCACGCCCATCTTTCACAAGCATCATAATACAAAACGTACCGAATTCACGTTCAAGGTTGTTAGTCAGTGACAAAAGGTCGCTCGCCGACCATGTACTGATGAATGAGAAACAGGTATACCCTAGGTACGGAATGTACTGCACGCCTGTAGAGGCTCGGAAATGTCGACCTCGTTTTGCACCTTTGTTGCCGTGTTCGAGGGTACATCGATCTCTTCGCAAGGTCGACGCTCGGTTCGGCGTGTGACGCGGTGTGGACACACTCCTGCTCACAAGTTGATGTGAATGCTGTGTTTTTATGCAGACGAAAGTATTATGGTAGATGCCTCTTCGGGTGTGGGTGTGACGAGGGTCAGGCCAACAGAACCGTTTATCATCATCAAGAAACGCTTTTGCAAGCATTAGCTTTACCCTCTTTTTTCATAAAGCGCTATTCTAAGCTACTACATTAGCTCGCTTTGCGAGTACAATGAGCTGCAACACAGCCTGCGTGGCTCGCTGAAGTCGAAGAGTTTGTATTGCCAGTCTACTAAGTGCTCAAACGGGAGATATAATCGGTTGATCCCGACGTCGGCATTGCGGCTGATGAATGCAGAATTCTTTTGATCTTTCCTAATGTAGTTAATAAGTTCGGTTATTCTCTTGAGATCGTTGGGCGTGAGACGCTTGTCGTAGGAGCCGACTTTCCCTGTTCTTGATAATTCTACCTGTTTTTCCAAAGGTGTCCAGAGCTGACAGCTCGAAATAAATATCTTGTCTCTTTCCCAATCGCTTATTGAGACCTCGGGTGTATTCTTCCATACCCATAGGAATATTTTCATAATGCTGGGCTTTATCGGTCCCCACATAAAAGCGTAGCTGGTGGAGATACCGGGTTGATCCAGCAATATTTCAGCAACAGCTGCGACAAAATGATGATATAGGAGTTGCTCGGACTCCGAAATCTCGACAACAGAGGACGCGTTCTCTCTGGCTTTCATATCAATGAAGTCAGGCAATCCGAGTACTGCCTCTTTCGAGAATTTGACCAAGTCGACGGGAGTGTGCCCTGGTGAGTCTGAGGCTGTCATTGGATCAAAATAGTCCAATACAAGTTGTGCCATGCCCCCGGCCGCTCCATCAAGGTCAAGAATTGACGACTTTCTGGCGAGTTCCCTGGCTCTCCGCAAGCAAACAAAGTAAGCCCGAGCTGCATTCAGCTCGAATTGCGGCTGTCCTTTAACCGATTGGAGACCGTAAACACTCCATTTAATAGCAAATGATAACGTCTTTGTGAACAGTGCTCTACAACAAAGAACGGAATCGAAAAGGGAAATGATCCCAGTCGTTAACCATGTCTGCTCTTTGCCTTCATGATCGACACCACTCACATGTTCCCGCCGATTTCCATCAGCTCCTCTGATTTAAGGATCTTATGTACCCGCCCACCGCTCATACGGTAGGCCCCATACGCCCACATCCCCAGAAGGCTATCAGCGATGAGATGACGCGGGTTCTCGTCAACCATAAACAACCTTGATAAGTTCGCCCATTGGTACTCTTTGATCATGCGACCCCTGCTAAGGAGAGTGTACATGAATGCCAGGTGAAAGATGCGCTCTTCATCCTCCTCGTCATACTTGGCACGCGCGAGGTCGAGCGCATGCAGAAACGCTTCCCCGAGACTACTTGCTTCTTGCGGCGGAATTGGGTCGAAGACATTTTCTTTTCTCCCTCTAAGCATGTCTTCGGGGAATGGAAGGAGCAAATGACATAAAGCCAGTCCAAATGCTTCAGCGAGCTCTAGGTTTTCTTCGGTAGGCCGGGAGTCAAAGACATCGAGTACCTCGCATGTGAGGAATAAAAGCCGGCGCCAGTTTCTCGAGTCATCGAAAACCAAAGTACACGCATCTTTGCTGAGACCGCGTATAAACCGGGCAACAGCTACCTGGTCTGCGCGGAAAGAAGTGGTCTGGAGAAGCCAACAAGCTGCTTGTGCAGTTAATATCTGCTCATTTGTCTCTAAAGTTTTGCCTGATGCCGGAAGAGTGGGTTCTGGGGGCGCGCCGAGTTGTGTCGTCTTCAGAACGGGATACGCACTCTGTCGGTGGGCTGGCGGAGATGAAGACGTCCCTCCGGACGTCGCCTGGACCACAAAGTCGCGGTAAATGAGTTGACGGAACTGCATCCACAATTGACCAGCAGTCCATAGAATCATGCGGCAGCCGGTCGACACAGCTCGGAGTACCGGAAGTATGATTGTTCGCAATATAGGATGCATGGTGTTTCGCGATATCGGCTCTATGACCGTCTGTGACAGCATCCTCCCCAATCTGGACAAGATATTGAAAGTCCGTCGCACTGCGTTGGACGCGGCCGATTGGGGAGATAGCACCAGAAACGACCGCTATGCCCGACAGGACCATCCCGAGACCCGAGAATGCAATTACGGTTCCTGCGACGGCAGTGTTAATCGTATAGAGAAATATCGCGATACCTACGAAGAAGAGGATCACGGATAAGAGAAGAAGATTGGGTAGGAATTTGATCACGGCTTCCAAATGCCACTGCTCGACCCCATTGAACTTGCGTTGACGAAGTTTACCCTGATCCTCCAGTGGCCCAGTCTGTCCACTGCGATTGAAGCTTTGTAACCACTCTTTAGCCATCATCGCTCCGACTGCAGCAAGTAAGCTGCAGCTCAGGCTAGCGTGGAGCAAACAATTGACAATGATAGAGGTCGAATTGGGAGAAAATGGCGGTGAGAGCTCGGCGGGTGTGAGAGTGTTGTTATCTGCCCTCATGACGAGGAGACGAAGAAGGGTATTGGTTTCGTCAGAGGAGTTGGGAGAAAGGTCTGGCATTGTGATCGATATGAACGCTGTATTGATAGCGGAGAATAAAGCCGCCTGGAGCTCGGGTGGTCAAGGTGTCGCCAAGACATAACCATGAAACCTACTCACAAATATCAGCAGCACATCCAAATTTCCGTTCAGGTTTGACATAAGCGTCTTGTCATGAATATCTGCTAAGCGATCGTAACGTTTCCAGAAGTCGCTTATTTGCTCCAAAGGCTGTAGGCGCAGCGGCGCTAGGGTGTCGTCGGCGACTCGCCCTGGATTCGTTGGCAGGGGCGCGTGTGCTTCCATTGCTCTCTAGCGACTCCACGGGTTGAGAGGTGTTGAGCGAGTTTCAGCCTGGAGCTAGGAATCCGGGTGGTGGAGAGAACGGTACATGTGCCGTAGGTCGCGCGGGACACGTGCCACACGGCCGGGCACTGCCCTGCTCTCACCATCTTGCTCCGGCAAACTAAGCGGAAATTTTTGTGGCATATCGCGGCCACAGCCTGGTAGGAGCATGCAATTGATAACGCTTTGGAACGGTGTACATCTGTTGGGAATCCAAGTTTATCTCCGATTGCTTTGCCCAGAGAGTCGAGGAGCTTCGCGAAGAGCTTGTCAGAATAGAGAGTACCGCCATAAAGGCCCTCGGGTTCATTTCATCGGCATACTGCATATGTAGAACGCGCGTGAGTTGCGCTGTCCTATGTGATTCTCCCACATATGAATACTTTCATCAAGGTTGACGTGTTGCAAGATGCACCCGTCGACCGGATGGTGTCTCCATCCTACGGTCTTCACGACCGTGAGTCACATTGAACTCCCAGTACGTACGAACGCTCATGGAGAGATACAGAGCCGAAGAGCGACGTAGATAGCAGACGTGTCATGTAGTTCACCCTCGCTGTTAACTTCGCTAGTAGTGGTACACAGAGGGAGTTAAAGTTAAACCGTCCTGTTCAGATTTATCTCCCAAGGTTTTCTCGTCGTCGTCTGCTCTCTCAGCCGAGAACTCCCAACAGATCGCCACACACTCCCATAGGCTTCCTTGTACAGCCGCACGTTTCCGTCATCGCCAGAGGAAGAGAGGATTGTTCTTGAAGTTAGTTGGATGATAGATAGTTTCGTCACGTGGGACGTTCCCCTTTTACATTCCACTCCACGCGCGATAAACTTCCGCTATCGATGTTTCCAAGGGGTCAGGGCCACGAAGCAAAGCGATTGCCATTATAGACGCACCTATGATCGTCAAGCTCTGCCACGAAAGTTGCGATCCACTGCCCGTCTTCGCCTGATGCGCAAACTTGCTTCGGTAGTCTCAACTTCCAGATGTAAACGAGACCGTCCCCACTTCCTGTTGCCACAAGATGATACGACCGTCCGCATGTGGGCGCCCAGGATACCGGGGCTATAGCTAGCGGTTTCCTGGGTCGAGCGCCTTTGGCGGCTGGTGGCTCTTGGGTGAGGGTCGGAGGGGTAACAAGATGTTGGTTGGGAGGGAACGTGATGATCTTCGAGCAAAACGGAGTGCCGAAATTAGTGACTCTCGCCCGAAACGAGTTTGACATCTGGTTGCACACACCTTCGACACACCAGCTGTTCCAGACCCCACAGCGATCAACTATTCCCACCATTTTTCCTTGCACCACAATAAGCACCATACGTTCTCTGCTTTGCGAGCCCCTATTCCTGGACGAGTCATTTGGACGTTGCTTGGATTCGCCGGCGGGTTGCAAGGGCCGGAAGGACCGTTCCGGTGACGCTGGAGCTTGGATGCATTTGAGGACCCAGTGATGGGGAAGCAGGCTCCAAGGAAGTCGGCGTCAGAGTTGAGGTGCCTTGGCCGGTGCGTAAGGTGGACGCGATCGTCGACATGTCGAGTTCTTCGAGGACCGTGAACAAGGAGTGGTTGTGGTCTTCAAGGGATTCGTAAGTTCGTAGATACATGTCGGACGAGGTTGTGGCCTAATTCAATACCAACGCTAAGGGAGGTTGCTTTCCGCTGAAATTTCGGCGTACCTACGAGCTTGGGCCCAGAATACGGCGGCACGAACTGAACAAAGGGGACGCTCCCGAGAGCTACAGTCAAGGTTGCTCGGTGACCCCATCGTCCCACAGTAGACGAAGCTTTGAGTTTGTGCTTCCGCTCTTCCTACATTTCTACCGTCCGATCGACAGAGCAGGATGCGACCCTGACGCCGTTTTTGGGGTGCGCCCGAGGTAGCTGGACGATGGCCGCGTCGTGGGCCTGTCGAGATCACGTATGTCAGGATCCCACTCGCAGCGAGGCTGTCACATGCCTACCTTCCACTCATCTTCTATACTCCAAACGTCTGTAGCTCGTCCAACTTCCGGATCTTAATCCTGCAATAATGGACCAATAAGCACTTTGTTCACGCCCGAGCCAACAGTGAAATTCACTACTAACTTTTGATCGACCGCAAGTAGTGAGTCTTAGCCCATAGTAATCGTAAGCAGCATCGGTTAACAGGCCCGCATGAGCATGCGAGCGGATGTTGGTCTGCAGTTGAGTGACCAAGCGGTCGAGATCGAAACCTCAAGCGGAACAACAAGCAGCGACAAGCGGACGCAACCGGCCCGAAGGAAAGTTAGAAACCGAGACTCGGACCAAAAATGGATAAAACCTTGTGAGTACAGGCGTATAACAAGTAAATAGATGCGTTTTTATGCCTGCAATACACCAAGAAATTCAATGTGCACTGGGTTAGATAAGCGACCGGGGCGCTCAGGGCCTCGCGCGCGCGGGGTATACGAGAAGAAACACCCCCACCTGAACTAGCGAGTAGCGACAGAGCATGTAGGGTCGTGTTCAGTTTACGATGCAACTCGTTGTTGCAAGTGCATTGCGTGCTCGTTTCTAATACGAGTAACGAATATTCTTTGCGGGAACAAAACAAACTTTGCCGACAGAGCGCAAGGCCACGACCTAGCGCACAAATCGGCAACGCCTTGTGGTGAAGGTATCACATAGGCTCTTCGTTGATTTGGTTCCAACGTCAAAGTGTCTCCGCATTTTTGGCTAGGAAAGTAAGCGTACGTGCCGTCATGGGGAGCCTACATCCACCTTTGGGCCAGCTGAGGACGGGCGAGCTCCTTCGAGGGGGAAGGGGGATTCCGGTGATGCTTGCATCTGAGAACGCAGTACTCGCGATGGGGAAGTCGGCGCCATGTATTCCGGATAGGGTGAGAGTGCCTTGGCGAGTAAGGGATTAGACTGTCGACAGCAATGGAATGTAAATTGAAATGGTGAAAACAGTCACGTAAACACCAACCCCTTATCCTCGACGTCCTTTCAGAGTATCGCTCCAGCTGCTTCTCAATTGACGCTAGACCGGCCTCTGCAACGGGAGTATAGTATTCCACCGCCAGGCTCTTGGTCAACATAATGACGTTAATTGTTCGGTGTTATTAGTATTGAGCAGAGTCGAAAACAAGTTCATGCTCAGCTTTCACGAGCATTACAAGACGTACCTAATTCACTTTTAACGTCGATGGTCAGTGACGAGCGATTGCCCGCGGACCATGTTCTGATGGGCGAGATACGGGTAGGCCCTAGTTACGCAAAGGTACTGCGCGCTTCTCGAGGCTGGGGAATGTCGGACTTCGAACGCTCATCGTTTCAGGACGGCACGATGATGCTCACAAGTTGATTTTGATGCTGTTCCCTTCGGTATATGAAAGCATTGTTTTAAAGGCCTCTTCGGATGCGGTTGTCAACGATGGCCATGTCAAGAGAATCGTTCCACTATCATCATCGCGAAATGCTTTGCCAAGCTGTAGCTGCACCCCATATATAAAGCACTATGCTAAGCTACTACAGCAGCTCGCTTTGCGAATACAATGATCTGCGACACAACGTGTGTGGTTCGCTAAAGTCGAAGAGTTCGTATTTCCAGTCTACTCGTTGGCCGAAGTGGACATATAGTTGATTGATCCCGACATCGGCGTTGTGGCTGATGAATTCGGAGTTGTCCTGATCTCTCCTAACGTAGTCAATGAACTCGGCTCTCTTTTTGAGATCGTTGGGCGTGAGGAACGTGTCGTTGGGATTGGTTCCCCCAACGTTCGATGATTCTACTTGTTTTTCCAGAGCTGCCCAGAGCCGACAGCTCGAAAGGAATATCTCCCGTCTTTCCCGGCTGCTCAATGAGACTTCGAGCATATTCTTCCATACCCATAGGAGTATTTTGGTGAAGATGGGCTTTATTGGTGTCACCATCCAGTCATGGCGAAAAGAGGAACAAGTATCATCCAGCAATATGTCAGCAACGGCGGTGACAAGCTGATGGTCTAGGAGTGTCCCGGACGCCGAAACCTCGACAATGGAGGACCCGTTCCCGGGAGCCTTCGTATTAATTAAGTCACGTAGCCCGAGTACTGCCTCTTTCGCGAGTTTGACAAATTCGACGGGAGTTTGCCCTGAGTCATAGGCTATCATCGGAACAAAATAGTTCCGTATAAGATATGTCACGCCGTCGACCGCCTTCGCTAGGATGTCATTTGACGATTGTAGGGCGAGCTCCCTGGCTCTCCGCAGGCACGCAAGGTAACCCCGCGCCGCATTAAGCTCCAACTGCGGCATCCCTTGAACTGACAGAAGACCTTGATCACTGAGATAAATGGCATGTGATAACGTCTTTGTCAACTGCTCTCTGGTACAAAGAATCGAAAGGGACGATGATCCCAGTCGTTAGCCGTGTTCGTGCCTTGCCGTCATGATCGACACAACTCACGTGCTCCCTCCTATTTCCACCAGTTCCTCCAGTTTACGGACCTTATATTTCCGCCCGCCACTGATACGGTAGGCAGCATACGCCCACATCCCCAGAAGATTATCGGCAATGAGAGGACGTGGGTTCTCCTCAGCTAAAAGCAACCTTGATATATTTCCCCACTGGTACTCTTTGATCACTCGGCCTCTGCTGAGGAGAGTGGAAAGGAATGCTAGGTGAAAAGTGCGCTCTTCATCCTCTTTCTCGTACTTGGTACGCGCAAGTTCGAGCACTTGCAGAAATGCTTGACTAAAACCGCTCGTTCTCTCCGGTGACACGGAGCCGAAGGCGTTCTCGTCTTCTCGTCTGGCAATTTCTTGGGGGAATGGAAGAGGCACATGACATAACGCCTGACCAAAGGCTTCCGCGAGCTCCCGGTTTCCTTCGCTAGGCTGGCCGTCCCAGACATCGAGAGCCTCGCAGGCGAGCCATTGGAGCCGACGCCAATTTCCGGAGTCTAGGAAAACAGAAGTGCACGCACTCCTATTGAGACTCCGTATGAACCGAGCAACAGCGACTTGGTCTCCGCGGATGGATGTTGTCTGGAGGAGCCAGAAGGCCGCTTGCGCAATTACTATCTGCTCTTCGCCCTCTATGCCTTCCGTACTCCCGGCATACTGTGATTTCGGTGCGGGCTGAAGGGTCGGAGCCGTCAACAATATGTTGGGAAGGGAAGCAGTGCTTTCCAAGCGAGTCCTTGGGGCCACAGCCGAAGACGTCGCTCCAAGCGTCACCTGGGTCACAGAAGCGCCACGGACATGTCGGAGTAACTTCATCCATAGTCTGCTAGTAGTCTCAAGAGCTATGGAACCACGTATCATTATGGCTCGGGATATCGGTCCTAGGATCGTTCGCGAGAGCATCCTCCCGGACCTGAGCAAAGAATTGGAAATACGCCGCACTGCGTTAGACGCGGCCGATTGATACGGACACAGTGGGGAGCTAGCACCAGCAACAATGGCTATTCCCGACAGGATCATCCCGAGACCCGAAAATGCAACTACAGTCCCTGCCACAGCGGTGTTGATCGGGAAGAGGAATAGACCGATACCTGCAAAAAAGAGGATCACGGACAGCAGAAGAAGGTTCGGCAGAGATTTTATCACGGCTTCCAAATGCCATTGTTCCACCCTGTTGAACTTGCGCTGACGGAGTTTACCCTGATCCTCCAGCGGACCGGTCTGCCCACTGCGATTGAAGCTTTGTAGCCACTCTTTGGCCATCATCGCTCCGACTGCGGCGAGTAAGCTGCAGCTTAGACTAGCGTAGAGCAAGCAATTCACGATGATGGAGGTGGAGTTTGGAGATAATGGTGGTGAGAGGTCGGCAGGGGTGAGAGTGGTGTTATCTACTCTCATAACGAGGAGGCGAAGGAGAGTATTGGTCTCGTCGGAGGGACTGGGGGACAGATCTGGCATTGTAATGGAAATGAATGCGATATTGATGGCGGAGAATAAAGCTGCCTGGAACTCGGACGATTAAAATGTTGCCAAGAAATGGTCATGCAACGAACTCACAAAGATAAGCAGTACATCGAGGTTTCCATTGAGGTTCGACGTCAGTGTCTTATCGTGGATGTCTGCTAATCGATCGTAACGTTTCCAAAAGTCGTTTATCTGCTCCAGAGGTTGTAAGCGAAGAGGTGCTAGGGGGTCGTCGATTATTTGGCCTGGATTCGTTGGCATGGACGCCTGTGCCTGCATAACTGTCTAGCAATTTGATGAGTTAAGAGGTGTCGGGGGGCTTCAGATTAGAGGTAGAAACCTGAGTGGTGGGAAGAACGGTACATGGGCGGGCACGTGCCAATCGGCTATTGGCTTCTCATGCTGCACTGCCCCGCACTTCCCCTCTCATTCTGGTCTACGGAACAGAGGATTTCCTGACAAATCGCAGGCCCATCCGGCGTATACAAACGCTCATTCAAAATCCCAGTTTATACTCCCCATACATCTGCTGCAGGGAGTCGAGTATATAGTTTCGCGATGCTGAAGAGGAACTCAAGAGACTCAGTTGTACCGCCATGGAAATCCTTGCACTTTGATTCGTGAGCATCTTGGATACGTAGAACGCAAGTGAGTCGAGCTATCCTATGAGATTCTCGCTCATGTGAACACTTTCCTAAGTGTCGTCGTGTAGAGAGAGGCACGGGTCACTTCATTGGGGGTCTTCACGAACCTCGGTCACGTTAAATTTCTAATCAGAACGAGCTCTTTGAGAGGAATAAAAAGCTCAAGAGCGATATGCGCTGCTGGCGTGTAGTCATCGCTGTTCCCGACTACCCGTTACGGATGGCCTAGGAATTAAGCCCTCCTGTTCAGAATCACTGTGTGACCCCGACCCCGGGAAAAGTTCCTCTGCACCCCGAGTTTTGCGGACGGAGGACCCAGGACTTTGCGGACGGAACACCCAAGGTTTCTACATCCAGAAATGCCATGGAAAACCCGGGGCAAATTTTTACCGCGTGCTGAAAGGCGAGATATTCGCCCAGGGAGCAAATTATAACGCAAAAAATGTATTCAATAAGTTCATGCTAAGTAAGAAAAGTAATTATCGAGTGACTACTGCTCAGTAGACGACGTATACCGGAGGATCTGACATGTTGAGGTCAACCTCGGGTCGAGAAAGGCAATGCACATCACGATACCTTAGCATGGTGAGCAAATCGGCGGTTGATCTCAGACGCAAAGATATATAGCCAGGTCCGTCATACCTGGCGAGAGCACGAGTGAGATTCACAGCTTTCAACAGACTGTGAGACAATGAACATACCTCCGCATCACGAGCAAAAAGGTTTCCCTATTGTGACGACTTCGTCACATCACGGTCAAGTGTTCCGCGTTTCCCCATCACATGACTCCTTCCCCGCAACCTCTCCGATCATTTGCTGCCTCATTACTACCACACGTTCATTACCATTCCCCTCGTTGTATCCATGCCTTTCTTACTCATGCGACGCGTCATCCTATTCTACGATGTTCCACCACATTCTTTACCATTCCGGGTTATTCTAGGTACAGCCACTCTTTAGTATTTAAGTACAACGGAATGAGGAGGGTTGTTCCTCATTCCGCCTCTTGTCTACTCCTCTGCCTTAGCAATCCAATCCTCTCAAACCATCGTGCTAGCGTGGTGTTCCCGCCTAGTGACCTCACTCTGTTTACCACTGAAGAGCACCTTACCATCTCAAAGTAACTATCGATCCTGACATTAGGCGGAATCTTCCTAACCAGTAACCTGCTCTTCTCAAGTGCCTTGCCACCGAGCGGATTTCCGACCTAGACAGTACTACGGGGTATTCCCTGAAGCAGTCGAAAGACTGAACCAAGAATACAAAAGAGTCAAGAACGAATTCCGAAACCTAGTCGAAGAAGCAGAAATTGAATACCTCCTATTCAGCAACCTTTCTCCCAGCCCCAGTCCCAGTCCTCCCAGTTCTCCCAGTCCCAGTCTTCCCAGTTCTCCCAGTCCTCCCAGCTCCCCAGATCCTTGGCTCCCAACTCCACCTGAATC
>WSTX01008085.1:0-18151 GCA_019633405.1 Tulasnella sp. 408
ATGTTGGAGTTCGGCCCGGTCGGCACGAAGGTTTAGCGGAGTCGTGGGTAAATAGTTATTTAATGTACCGAGCGGGAAATCCCCTCGGTAGTTCGTACAAATAGGGAATTACCCTTTAAGGGAATTCCATTTGCATCTCTTAACCATAAATGTACACCCGCTCTATAAAAGGCGGGTTAGTTAACGTTGAAATAAATCATTACGAATTGTCATATTATCTACCACAGAGCGACTACTCTCATCTACTCGACTAGTTATTCATACTCCCCGTCCGCCGCTGCTCAACAGGTAGACGATGGTTCGGTGGGGTTCGGAGGTCATCGCAGAATTTTAGGTATGCGGTTACGCTGTACTTGTATTTTCTTGCGGTAGATGGCGCTAGGCTGTTGGCCAGCGCCTTCTTGACTTTGCTTACGGCATATGACGGAATCGGTGCAGTGGGACTCGACGCGGGCGGTGCCCGGCTCCCTTCCGTTGGTCGAACCGGTCGGTGTGCCCTGGCGCGATGGTGTCCAGGCGGCCGGTTGTTTGGGTGCATTTATTATGGCGAGATGAAAGGCGGGCGTGGTCTGCCGAAATGGGTGGGGTGGGTCGGTGCACGAAACTTTGGCAGAGTCTCACGGTTTGAAGAATGGGCGAAGCCGCCGAGGCGTCGCTGTTCTATGCGGCCCTAGATTCTGCCTTCCGGTTGACTGCCGGACTCCACGCTGCCTCGCCTGTCACCATGCAGGCCTGAGTTAGGGCACCCGATAAATTCATCGCACGTTAGGTAGGGGATGGGCCGCATACGTGACCACTACTACAATACACAAAGATGGATTCAACCCAAAGACCAGCTGCTGCACACCGGTTCCTCCACAAGCCAATCACACCTGGCAGAATTGAGCTGGGATGGAGACGTTTTCCTCCTGACCAGCTGGGCGAACAGCCCAAAAGACTGTTCCCTGATTGGGCATTGTGAGCTTCAGCTCGGGGTGTTGGATGCGTAATGTTCTTACATTTGCAAACACAGAGAGACCTTGATAGGTGGCCTCCATGGGCGGTTTGTTGGGGTTTGCATAGACTCGAACAGGAGTTCCAACACTTGGGGTCTGTGGTCGAGGCACCTGTGGCATTTGCAGGGGTGTCATGGTGAACAGGTTGACATGGGTAGGTGTGTAAGAGGCCATTTGCGATAGTAAAGGTAAGGGCGAAAGTGACAATAGGTGCTGAGATTTGGCAGTTGGGTAAATTGGCTGGAGTTGGTTGTCCAACACCTGCAATTTATAACCCAAGTGTCCTCTGACTTCTTAGACGTAAACCGCTATTGGTGTCGGAGCGAGTTTGGATGGATCCGCCGTTGTGAATTATAGTACTGGTGGGGTAAGCGGCTGGACAAGGATGACCAACCGGGGAACCGGGCGTCACCAAATCTATGCCATACTCCGAGGTATGGACTGTCAGGGGAGCGGTTACCCTGATCTGGCGGGTAGGTTGAGTGAAAGCTCAGGGAGGTGGAGCACACCTCTGCGCATGCAAAGTAAGGGGTTTATATTTGGCAGAGAAAGGGTACTAAGTCAGGGTGTAAGTTGAGTTTAACAAGCGATCGATTGCAGTTGGTTGGTTCTAGCCCTCGAGAAGGACGGTCTGCGAGATTCTCTTCCGATGCCACGTACACCGAAGAGATCCGGATCGAATATATAGAAAGGAGGGTGGTAATACGTCTAATGACGTTGTTCTGTTGGGGGTTCCGGGATCGGCCGAGCTTAAGGCCACCGATCACCCCAGTGTTGTCGGACCGAATGATAACGTTGGTATTTGTAATACCTTCTTCGACCAGCCACAGGAGTGCTACCTCGACAGCCACCATCTCCGCCCAACCGATGTCCCGGCCATTGCCTTTCCAGCCCTTGAGGAGTCGGAAGTTGCACCATCTTCCCTGAAGGATCACTCCAACACCGAAGGAAGTGGACGCATCGACCCAGAGACCCAGGTCAACCGGTTCAGGGGGAAGGGCGACTGATGACCCGCAGAAATCCTGCTCAAGGATTCTGATCCACCAACCGATGTCCTCTTTGACCAATTTGGGTATAGCTTGCTTGGCATATGGGTTTGATAGGTAGCTGAAGGAAGCACTGAATCTGGCCAGTGCTGGGAGGCGGGATCTCCCTTCAGGGACTGCTAGGGCGCAGTGTACCAAGGTGCCTAAGACCTTGTCCACCGCTTCCTGTGATGCTTTAGGGGGTTGGAGGAATTCCTTGAGTCGCTTTCTGTATTTGGTCCTCTTGGCCTCCGGTATGGCTACTGTGCGGTGCAGAATGTCCCATAGGAAGCCCAGATACATAAACTCCGCCGCAAAAGGGCGTGTTTTCTTCTCTTTCCAAGGTAGCCCCAGTTCCTGTCCAATGCGATATATGGCTTCTTCATCGACCTGGTATGTATCTGGGGTTGTATCCGGTAGAGGGGAGCGGAAGAAGACGAAGTCGTCGACCCATTTTTTGACCGGTGCAATGCCTAAAGAGGCAAATATTCGCACCGCCGCGTCTGCCACGCGTCCGAAAACCCCGCTCGAGCTTGTGGCCCCAAACGGAACGTTGAGGTCGACGTAGAAATCATCCCTCCACATGACTATCGTGTGCTGTCGGTCCTGCGGGTGGACTGGGATGTTGCGGTAGGCGGCGTCGACGTCGAAGGTGGCTGCCTGGGTCCCGGGGATGGCATTGGCCACGATGCTGGCTACTTGATCAAAGAATCCCCACTCACAGGGAAAGTCGTCGGAGTTAATCTCAGAGTTGACTGAGGTGTTGATTGGATCGGCGTGTGGAAATGAAAAATCTTGTATTATGCGATGCTCGTTGGAGTTGGGCTTAGGAACTACCCCTAGCGGTGATGTCCTGAAGGGGCCGATTAAAGAATGTAGGGTATCGCGAGAGAACGGGCCGACATATCGGCCTTTGGATAATTCGTCTGCAATATGCGCATCTATTATATTAGGCGCTGTCCTGGCGGACGCGTGATTTGGTGGAGTAAAAATATACAGGAGGGGATTGAAAGCGGCGCTTAAGCGAAAACCTTCTTGCAGCCCGGTAACAACGTCTTGGAACTCCTCTAGCGCGCCTGCTTCCTTTAGCTTTGCTTCCCAGGCGTGCGGTCTCAGAGGGGTTGAGATCGCCCAGACTCTAGAAGCATTGTTGGGCTCCATGCGCGACGCTTCCGCAGAGCGAGCACGAGTGTTCGCCTTTGGCGCATGGTTTGCTCTGGCATCCGTTGGACTTGCTGTTGAAGTCGTAGCAGATTCTGCGGCCGTCCGCAGCATGCACAAATCGCCCGTCAGCGCCGCGGCTAAGGCGGACTGGCTTTCCTTCCACCGTGGTTCGTTGGTTGCACCGAAACCACTCGCCGTGCGTTTCGGGCGGGCTGTTACATATGAAGCATTTGGGCCAGCGTTGGTTGGGTTGTTGGGGTGTGAGGTTCGCGCTAGCTGCCGTCGCTTCAGCTTGTGAGCTGGGTTGGCGGCGTTTGGCGGGTCGAAAGGAGTTGCCGTCATCCTTCTCCAGCGAGGCGAACGGCCGTTTGAGAGGGGATGTATATGCGGGCGGTTGTAGCTCGCGCATTCTGGCCTCCAGGCGAGAGTCGATGGTCTGGGCCAGTCCGCGCTGCAGTTCTGCCGTGACCGTCTGCTTGAGCGTTTCTGATTCCGTGTCGCGGTGGGCTCGATCCCAGATCTCTTGGTGGAAGACACGCGGGTCTATCCCGGATCTCAATGAGATAAAGCGGACCCGGATATCGTAGAGAAGCCACGACTTCCATTCTAGGCTAAGCCCCTCGCGGCTCACTATATTGTCGAAATGCTCTCGCCAGGGCGCATACAATCCCGGTTGGTGGGTCTGGAGTATGAGGAGGAAGCGCTTCGAAGCTTGCATCCATTCAGCGATGGATAGGTTCTTCTCCCGCTCTGATGGTGCCTCTAGAGCATCGCGATTGTTGCTGGATGGTATGGACGGGTGGGCGGCCGTGTTGAGACAGAAGGCGTCCGTGAGGAACTCAAGGCCGATGTGCTCAGTCCAACCCTCCTTCACTTTGCGTTCTATGGCCATTGGTGCGAGGATCTGAAGTCCCTTTGACTCGAGGCCGTTGACGATCGGGGGTCTTCGGCGGTTGGTGGGCGCTCCCCGAGTGATCACCGGGTCCTCGACCAGCGGGGTTGCTGCCTGCTGCGGCGGGTGATTTGTCTGAGGTTGCGGAAGGCCGGCATTGTTACGAACTGGTACCGCAATGAGTGGCGTGGGCAGCGGGGAAAAGGAATCGGGAAGTTAGCAACATTGGAAATAGTGCGCGATGAGCGGATCCGCTAGACAAGTGGATTCAGGACAACACAGCGTCATCGGATGACCTCAATCCTTCAACTAGCGTGCGGTGATGGCACCAGCGCGTGCGATGATGGCACCTTCACATGCGATGATGGCACGTATTGTGGAGTGCGATGATGGCACCGAATAGGAGGTACGATGATGGTACTCGGCCGCGGGTACGGTGAAAAGGCATGATGCGCTCACCATTTTCGACCAGGCGTTGGAAATCGGACACGCTGCTTAGAGCGGCCTGGCCTTCTCCTCCCGCATCAATCCCATCTCCTTGTCCTTCTTCCTGTATCCCCTCGACCGTCTCCTCGTCGGTCTCTACCGTTTCCCGGTTCTGGCCTAAGTCCTGACGGGCCTGTCTTCCTCCGCTTCCGCGGCCTCGCCTCCCTCTTGCCCTGCCGCGTGGACCGGTGGCTCCGCGGTTCCGATTGTCGGGTTGCGTTTTGGGATGGGGTCGCCCAGTTTGGCTCGTTCCTCCGCGTATTCCGGCTCTCCTTCTGTTTGGCGCCCGACCTCTCCCATTTGGTGGTTGCCGGTTCTGTTGAGGAGTAATCCGTTCCTCATCTTCCGAGCCGTCAGCCGCCGGGTTGATGCGCTTTGATCGTCGAACCATTGCGAGATTTTGTGTGCAGTTGTAAATTGGGCTGGTGGGCGTGTAACAGGGTCTGAGCTCGCGTTGTTGGGGTGGTGAGAGGACAGTCGGCGCCGTGTGCGCTTCTCAGCAGTTGGAAATGTAGGAAAGGAGGGTGAAGTTTTAACGAGTCGAGAAAAGGAGTTAATGAGCGACTTGGGGGTTAAGGAGTGTTTGGCTGGTATGCGTGGATAGCGTAGTGGTTGGGGAACTCAAGGTTAATTCCAACCGTGGGTATGTTAGTTCAACCTTGCGCGAGCAGCCCCACTAACTCCGTCATTGTTCGCGACTCGGCACATCGAAAACGTCTTGAGGCGAGATTCGTTGTTTGCACCTCCACGAGCATTTCCCCCCCTCCGAACGTTTCATGCAGCAGGACGTTGCATCGCGCAAACCCTATGTGTCATTCGGTTCACACATGGACTCCATCTTCCGTCTCATCTTCGTCGATTTCGGAGGAGCGGTTGCGGGGCTCGCAAGCGGCGGAAACTTTTGTTGATGGACTGCGTGGTGAAGCTCTCCGTCCATTGAAGGATCGGACAAGGGTATGAAGATCCTTTGTCTTTCGGGGTCGAAGTGAGTCTAGGGACAGAAAAGGGTCGGTGAACAGCACCAAGGGAGAAGAATCAGTACTTTTACCTTCATCCCAAGGTTGGTCGGGCACACCGGCGAGAGATTCTTCGTATCTCAGGTCCACGAGTTAACAAAGAACACGCAGTAGACCCCGTATATCGAAATGAGTGCACCGAGCCCTGCCGGTGGTGCAAGAGCTGGCGGTACGCTCGACGTTGACCGCACTTGCTCTGTTTGTTGGAACTGCGGTGCGGGTGGACGTGTATCCGAAATGGGTTTGGATCGGTCCACAAGCGGGGAGGGTATTGATGAGCGGTGCGGAGACGCGGATGATGTAGAAGAAGCAAGGAACATGGGTGCGCCGCCGACTATTGAGCCTGTGGATTGCAGTGTGGCGACGATGTATTGAAAGTTCAACGATGCTTCTGCGACAGGGTTGCGGTCTAAACTACATCTTTTGGTTAGTGTCACTTCTAAAGCGAGCACGGCCGAGTCGTGAGGTGTGCCTTACCAAGTACTATTCGGGTTGGTCCATTGGGCTCGTACTGCCGTTGCGCAATCCCCGTTGGGAACTTCGTAGAAAGGAATTCGATGGGACGCCGTTCCAGATCGCAGCATGAAGGCGGCGTGAAAACTACGATGTCTAAGTGAGGGATTAGAGGACGGGGTGCGGGGCACGAAATGAAAGACCAAGCGGCAGTTGGAATTGCAATGTCGTACCTCCGTCTCTAACCCCGTAACGCCGTGTGTGCCTCCGTCAGTGCTCTCTAGGCACACCTTTCATCTTCGGGGGAAGCAAGTACGAGTGCATTTACCTTTACATCCGTCTGCCCCACAGCGTCACCTACAAGATACCGAGCATTTCCATTTGAATTCTTCGCGCGGGTTCAATTGAAAATTATTGAATTGGTGGGGTCTGATTGTTCGAACTTTCGGCACAACGAGTCATTTGTTTGTTGTGGTCCTGCCCAGGTCGTTGCAAGACCAGCCGCCTCCTTGTCAACACACCTTATATTACTTTGGATAGCGCTATGTGTGTCATCAAATGCACTTCATATATCCGACGGACTTGTTGGTCCCTCTTTGCCCCAACTCTTGTGAGCTACAGTCTGGCTGGTGAGGCAATTAATACGTTACCATCCGTGTGCTTCAGCGCAGACACCGAGGTCCCTGTGTCTCTTGAACCTGCGACCGATCAAACAGGGTGCTGGGGTGGGAGGCAGTCGAAACTTCGTTTGAAATGACGTCAGTCACGTGAGGGAACCAAGCTGAAAAAATGTGGCGAGGATTCGCGCTGTTCGAATTAATATTCTTTTTCTGGTTGTTCCAGTCAAAGGCTAAAATTTGAGTTGCACGCATGCTAACAGAGGGGCCAGGCTCTCTCCCTGCACCTGATATTACACTCGGGTTGGACCGTCGCCCCATCTCTTCCTCCACTTCTCTCCCACCAATTCTCGTCTCTCTCTCGCCGACTCTCTCTCTCCTCGCTCTCTCTATCTGTATCAGCACTTACTACTCACTGTCACTAAACACCCGCACTAGCTCTCATTTCCAATTCTCTCTCTCTCTCCAACTAGATCTTTTCATTCCCAAAAGCCCAGTTGCTCCCCCCCTCTGAAAACGAAGGGACAAATCATCAACAACTCCTCTCGCTCTTTGCTCCGCTCGCGTCCCCGGTCTTCTCCGCCATCCGGTGGTACCAAGTCGAGGAGACATCTGTCGGAGACTCGTTCGTGGATGGATTCGAGCGCGAAGATTTCGATGACCCAACGCACGGCCGCGTCATGTGAGTACCGAAAGTCCAGCTTGGATGGATCGGCAGAAACCCCCGGCAGCCCCGTTGTTGATTGGCCTTACGTGAACTCTGCTTTTACGCAGCTACGTCGACGCATGCACCGTCTCGAGAAGAAATTGACGTACGCCGGCAAGTATACCTTGTAAGTTCTCGCGGCCCGTTCGTTACCTCTCTCTCCTCTTTCCTGACGAAGTCTCTCCGAACCCCTACGTTAGCATCATGCGTGCCGACTTCACGACCGTGCTCGAATCTAACGGCACCGACCGGGACGTCGTCCGCATCTTGAGCCAGAAGCAGGACGGATACAGCATCATGCTCGTGGATGTCATGCACCCACTGGTTGCGGATAAGTCTCCGTCCTTCTCTCCCTCCTGTCTCTCCCTTACCCAAATGTCTCACCTAACCCTCTAATCTTCCCTCAATCACACAAACCAACACCTGGCCAGCATCCTGGACCAGCCCGAGAAACAACACCTGGCCCACGGGTGGCGAAGGTCGACATCATCCAGGAGGGTCAACGATGACGGTCTCAACGCCTCCACCCTGGGCACCTCCCAAGACCACGCGTGCAAGCAATCCGACGGCACCATGGAAGACCGTGGTAAACTCGTTTCCGAAAAGTGCACGTCCTTGGTGGGCGACAGCGTGGGCTACTGCGTGGACCACGACACCGATATATCCTTCAGCCCCGGGCTGAACGCTGTCGGCCGAGATAATTCGCCAGGGAGCTCACCTCGTAGTGGATTGACGTGTGGCTCTGGGTGTGGGACGACGAGAACGTTCCTGCTGAGGTCAAGGATGCCGCCACTTTGAAGGACAGCCAGAAGGTCAACCCGGATGCTTGGGGCCAGCCTCAGGCCAACTTTGGTAGCAGCAACACTTGCGATTTGAACGCTGCAATAAGTCAAGAACATCATCCTCAACTTGACTGTTTGTGAGTGGCCTTGTTATGCTCACCGAACCCTCGTGTGCGGAAGCCGGGAGGGTCGTGGAAGAGTTCGATTTCGACTGTCGACCTTGGTCAGTTCACCTCGCCCGTCTTATCGTTGCATTTCCTCCAAAATCGGTACAAGTCTAGTATTCTATAGTGTGTAAGTATGACAGAGCTAAGATAATGGACCTGCAGGCCGCAGGACCGCAGGTCGTCATCGTTGCCGCTGGCCGACACGTCAGGGTCGTCGCCGCGCAGAGCCCTCGCGAGTGAGCCACTTCCCGGATCATGCCTCCTCTTGTGCGGGAGCCACAGAATATATCATATATACGTATATCGTAAAAAATTGGTCATACCAGCGGTATTACAAGTTTATTCTTCAGTCTCCAGCAGTGATGCTGTAGATACCCTAGTAAGGTCCTTTACCTCGTGCATTTGTATGAAGTAGACCATAGACATATACCTCTATCCCACATCCGGAGACAGTTTCTCATGAGAGTATAAATGGTCGTAGTAGCTTGCCCTTCTCTCTGCACAGGAGGGGTCGCCACGCTCTGCCTGCTTGCTGGCTTCGCAGTGCGTGTCTCAATGTTGTCCGTAGTCATGGTCAGTTGAGACATCGTGTTCTCTCAAAGCCTCTAAATAAAACCAATCGCTGCAAGGAAAAGCAATTGAGCCATAAGGAAAGCTCCAGTCACAACGATTAGTTACAGGCTTAAGCTCCAAGTCTTTGAAATTCGTTGTCGGGGACCGTGGACTGAGGTGAACCCTAACGTACTGAGCGACGACGAGGGCAAGAACGCATATTCCCTTGCGTGACAGGCCCATTATCTTAGCTCTTCCATATCTATGTACTATAAATCACTACATAAATGATATTTCCTGTTGATTATAGGTGTAAATTAAGGTAAGACGGGCGAGGCGAAGTGACCAGGGTCGAGAGTCGAAATCGAACTCTTCCACGACCCTCCCGGCTTCCGCACTCGTGGATGACCGGCTCATTTCAGGCGGCGACTGAGCTGAAAACGCCGACCCAAGCTTTTGCCCCTCCACTTACATCGGTACGTACCCGGTTTGCGCTTCCCCGCCAGCTATCCGCCTTGTTGACGTGTTTTCTTCTTTCTGCCCTTCTGGTTCGTGTTTACGTCAACAACGACCCTGCCGTCTTCAAGGATGCTTACTGGGACACCGCCAGTTTGACCATCCTCTCCCCACTTCCACCAGACCTTCGAAGCGCCACCATCACAGCCACGAGAGCCACCACTTCTAAATTCACGAAGGAATGGGCGATGCCGCAGCGGCGAGGATAATTGAAGGACGTCTTCGTTGACTGTTCCTCGTCTCTTACTTCCTAAAATGGTCGTACCGAATATTTGAATGTCGTTGCCTTGTTTTCGTTTCCACCTTCCTTCTTACTCGATGACTTTAGGGATATTCTCGGACTGCTACTTGTACAGGAAGGATGATACCATTTTTCTTCCCCCTTTCACGTGTGCTTCTACTCCTGTGGGCATACGTGCGTTGACCGTAATGGAAATGGGGAGATAGAAGCATGTGTAGCTTTTTTGCTGTTGGAAGCGTTGTGTGTGCGCGAAGGGTTCTCGGGTTGCGATAAGGCGTTGGGTCTGATTTCCCGACGGCAGCCCAGGCATACAGGACCGTCTTGTCGTTTATTTGGCTAGGTGAACGGTAGAGCGAGCTTCCGACTCCCTCGCTCCGCTGCGGTGGGGACAGAAATCCTAATTAGACACTAAATCTTCGCTCTACATAACAAGTCCGAAACATACGACGTAGAAGAAAGTACAACACACGCAACTTATAGAGGTGACGAAAACAAACAAATTAAGGACTTCGACGCAATCAGACTCCATTCTTGTCGACCGGCTGGACCGGCGACGTGAGGTTTAGAGCCTTCAGCTGGGGTACGTGCAGTTGGAATTTCTTCAAACGACGTCGAGGTACCTGGACTCGAGCGAGCGGCGAACCTTCCCCGTTCCCACTCGATGACCACCTCCGAGATCCCGCCGGGCGTTCTAATCCCGCCGCACTCCGCCTTCAGCCCGAAGTCGCTGGTGTATCAAGAGGATGCTTCGCCGTGCAAGGCTCCTTCATCACGGCGCTTTATCTCAGCCGAGATGGCATCCTTCGCTGCCAAACATTCCGAAACCTTGCCCTCGTACCAATTCCCGCCCTTGCGATATTCGGCTATCGCTGTGTCGTACCAAGCGAGGGCCTCCTCCTTGTAGCCTAGGGTCGACTTCGAATCTGCGAGGAGAGTGGCTGCATCTGCGAAATCCGACTCGATGGGCGATCCGAGATTCTGATAAACGAAGCACGACTCCTCCAGAGCTGAAACGGCTTCTTCATGTCGGTCTTGCTTCCGGAGGCAGCCTCCCAGGCTCTTGAGCGCTTGAGCCAGTCTCCATCCTCCTTCATTGCTTCGGGCAACACGAACCGACTCGCGGAGTAGCTCCTCTGCTTCCGCATGGATACCTTGGTCGAGTTTGCAGTTCCCCAGGCGGCCAACGCAAGTGCCCAGCCCCGCCTCCCATCCAATGCTACTCGCAATGTTGCGGGCCCTCTCTAGAGTTGAGATTGCTTGATCCATGTGATCGAGGTGGCGATGCACGGTCCCGAGGAGATTGAACGCGTCGGCTTCTCCTAGCCTGTCGCCACAGCGAGATGTAACATCGACAGCTTCCTCCAAGAAGGGCAATGCTTCTGTAAATTTACCTTGATGCACGAGTATGTCTCCTAGTCTTTGGAGACATTTTGCAATGCCCACACTGTTCCCATTCGCTCGAAAGATTGTCAAGCTCTCCTGCATCTTGTGTAAACTGTCCTCGGTGCCTGATCCAGGCATCGCGATCCAGTACAGTGCATCTGCTACGCCAATATCATCTCGTAGGCTCTTGCACTTCTCCAAGGCAGTGGAAGCGGCGCTCCTCGTTTTGCCGAAGTTCGAATCACGGAAGGCCACAGCAGCTTGCTTGCGGAGAACACCGACGATTCCCTTGTCATTTCCTTCCTTCTCATAGGCATGCAGAGCCTTCTCAAGGTAAGCAAGGCCTAACTTGTGATCGCCCTTCCAACTCTCCAGGTCTCCTAGTTTCTCCAGCAGAGCAGCCGATCGTGCGTGCGGTTCGGCAGACTCGGGAGTCGGAGGGTAGTGGGGCTACATAAAAGGGTTCAATGAGCGTTTAGATGGGCAGCAGAAAACTCAAGACTCACAAGGTACTCAAAGGTTGTTTTACACATTGCGCTTGTTGGGCGAGACGCCGGCTCAGCCGCCCAGCACCTCATCAGCAACTCCCAAAGCTGAAGGCACTCGCGAAGGCGAGATTCGCCGTCAACCTGGCCCAGTGGACCGTCGTAGATCTTGCGCATGATGACGTAGTCGGCCGTGGCTTCGCCGTAAGGCAGTTCGCCCGTCATTATCTGACAGATGAAGACTATAAGCCGAGCCCCAATTAAGGAAAAGTGCTTGCCGTACCTCCCACACCAGCCAGGCCCAAGCGTATATGTCGCTACTCGCAGTCCTTAGCGCACCGTTGAGTAGTTCGGGACTGCACCAGCGAATCGACCCTTTGAAGCCGGCGGTACTCTCCAGCCTAGCGAACCCCCTATCTTCATAGAGTCGGGCTAATCCAAAGTCGCATAGAACAGCCCTGAACTCCGAGTTGACGAGAACGTTCGGCTACGGTCACGAACCCAATTAGATGGACAGTCGACTGCACGGAGGCGAGTACGACTTACGGATTTAATGTCTCCGTGACAGATGGGTGGATCGAGCTGGTGGAGAAACACTAGCGCGTCGAGAGTGTCGAACGCCTTTTACATGTTTAATCGTGAGCAGGAGCCGTGATGGGGTCGAAACGAGACTCACCAGCGACAACCTCTCCGGGACTTCCAGTTTGCGTCCCTTGATAAAATCGCTCACGTTCCCGTATGGCTCCCATGGCGAGATCAGCCAAGCCTCTCTACGGTCAAAGTCGGCGTAGAACCCGAGGAATTTGGTAACGCCAGGATGGCCCTTGAGGCGAGACCAAACAAGGACCTCTTTCGTAAAGGCCTACCATCGGCTGAGTCAAGAACTGAGGGTACGAAAGCAATTATGGACCCACCCTTTTTACGTCAGATGGATCGCCCATGCGCGTCAGTATGATCTCCTTCACTGCGACGACTTGAGGCGGGCCAGATCGGGTCAACCACGTAGGAAGGTAGGCAGAGGTATAAAGGTGCGCTTTTCGGACCATCCCGTAACCGCCGGAGCGGTTTTCGCCCTTGGCAACAAAGACGACTCTTCGGTAGTTTATCTTGTATTTATCTAGGGTACGGAACGCTTCGTCCTAGGTTCTCGGTACCGTGAGTGATTGCGAACTGAACTGAAGCGCTCATGGACTTACCACTGCCAACATTCTGCTAGCATGTCTCTGCTCCGGGCTTTCGGCGGCCGTCATTTCAGGCGGTCGAATACTTTAGTAGCTAGGTGACGAGATATGGGGAGACGCTGCGGGAAGGGGGGGCTGTGGTTATCGTAGGGTGATGCGGGGAGGGAGCGGGATGACTCATCCTCCTTGCCGAACGCGCCGGCGCTTGTAGGGTTCTCATTCCCAGGTCGACCCCTATAAAGGCACCCTCTCTAATTTCCTCTCTTCCAGTATTGCGACATCGAGCACACATTATTTAATCCGATCCTGCAGCTTGGTTTGGATATGGCTCGGCGATCGGCAGCCACGAGGACGCTGAATCCCATACGATTGGACGAGCCGCCTAGCTCGAGACAGGTTATATGGATGTCAAAGGCTTCGGCCTTTGCTCGACCTCGAAGCTTAAGCAAGCTGACCAGCATAAAACTGCATATCCGGGCCGATAGTTCCTTCACTTTCGGAGATATACCATGGTCCGCTGCCCAGCTGGAAAGTCCCACCTACGGCACAAACTGCGAAGTTCATCACAATGCTGTCGACACATATCAGAATAAGGGAGCAACTTATCATTTCAAAGTCTCTATTGTAGCATAAAAGCCGGAACTCTAAACTGCCAACGCTGGGCATGCAGTGACTGCACACCCTCATTACCTTGGCACCACGACGTCGCCGGGCTTGTTTCCCGTCCTCTTCCTTTCCTTCCCGATCCTCCGGAGCGCCACCACCACTTCTCAAAGCGCCGCGAAGTTTTAATCGGTCAAAGAGTAGTGAGACGGTCTCAGGGATGGGGGAGGGATGGTCAGACGTCTCCAATAAGCTGACCGTTCCTCGTCTATCGCCTTCACGTGCTATTCCGACAGACACCAGGAAGTGCGCAGAGCTGATAAATTCAACAGAGTGATATCTCACACACTTGACCACGAACGCCCTGCACCCTCATAGTGGGCTACTAAACTGTTATGGACGGCGTAGCCTTTCTCATGGTGTTGTATTGGGGACTTTGGGAGAACAGATGCGCCCTGTTGAGACAACGTTCCCTCAACCGCAGACGCGCACATGGTAACGACCTGACGCAGCCCTCAGGGTAACCGAGATTTTGGCAGTAGCTTCGCCATCGAACGGCCAGAACCGATCCCTCGTTCGAAGCAGGTAACATGACTCAAGGCATTTCATGACGTCCACTAGATACTCACTTTAGTTGATCACCATACAGAGGGCATCGTAACAGAAAATCCCAAGCCTTAGACCGTAGATCGGAAGCACCATGAAAACATGACAAATATATATTGCACACCGGCACCCGACTCAACTGATAAGGCAAAAAAACTAAATTGACTGAAAACAATCACGGCAGTCACGAGCACCTCCTAACCCAGCGAAATGCATTGAATCCACAGTGCCGCTCGAACTCGTCTTCTTACCAAACCTCTCGAGCTTTACTCTCCGGAAAGCGAAAACATCTTCCACTGCTCGCCACCCTCGTCGCATTCACAAAGAAAGTGAACCGTCAATAGGCATGCGGATCTTGGGAAAGGCATTTTTTATAAAGGCCCCAGCGCCCCTTCCTTTCTTTGTCGGTTTCGCAATGGGCCTAAAAGGTCGAGGGGCGTGTGTCGATTATGTCGGAGAGTTGAGGTTGGCAAAATGGACCACCGGAAGCGATGAAAGCAGAGGGTAATGGTGGAGCGTGGAAGGCCTTCTCCAGCGGACCTTCGTGAAAGAGCCTTTCCCAGCTTCTTGCCCCAGCAGCGTTCGGAATTGAAATCCTAAGCCCTCCTCCAAGCTTGGAAGCTGATATCCTCGGGTCCAACCACGACTGCGTCCAAAATCTCCGGAGAGGAAGGTGGTGCGGCGACTTGTCTGCCCCGCTCGTTCGTGGTCGCAGAGTCCCGAGCCTCGATTCAATCCTCTCCATGTCGCTCTTCTGCGCCAAGGTTCCAATACTTGTTCGCCGCGCCGGATTTAGTGGATCAAAATACACCGAGATAGGGGTTGGGACTGATCGGCGATGGTCCAGTGGATGTTTCTGCACCGTTGGCGATCGTCGCGTGCATCGGACTTTCCGGTTCGAATGATGGTGCGAGAAGGCGGCCTGCTGATGGGAACGGCGGAGACGTTTTGAGCGCGAGAGGGGAGATGGCCTTGTTTGGCTGCTGCGGTAACTCCGAGGTCCGCTCTAATTTTGTAGCCGTCTTCGTCTTCCTGTGTACTTCGTAGGCCCTTTTCATTGTCCATATGTCCCTCTCCGTCCTCCGCGTGCTTCCGAATCGACTTGCGCAGATTTTCTCTCAGGAGGTCTCGAGAGAGCCCTGACGTAGGTTCGTCGTCTACATCTCCCCAAGCGTTTTTTTAGTCCCGGGAATGTTTCGTGCGGTAGGACGTGGACGTTAACGGAACAGGCGAGACGTCTAGTCCTCCATCTCGAGCTTGTGGTCGCGGATGGTCTCCTCAAGCGTGGATCTCAGAGCCTCGTGTTCTCCGTCGTCGAGGAGCGCCCAAGATTGGCCATCCAGGTGGAGGGTAAACCCCCTTGCAGAGGCACCTCCCGAATCCGCTCGCTTGGACTTCTTCTCCGGATTCAATCTCCTGCCCCAGGAGGGAGATGACCCTGGAAGAGGTGACGAGCGTTTGAGCAATCGGCCCCCGCGTGTTCGGCTAGACGATATCGAGGACGATGAGGGTTTGGCCTAAGCGGTCACCAGCGGCGTCTTGGGTTTCCCGGTAAGCTGGAGTGCCTGTGCAAGCCGGATCGCCTCATGGCGCGGCGAGCTTTGGGACGTCGAAATGGGGTGAAGGAGGAAGGTCTTACAAGGGCTGAAGAGAACTTGCCGCAAAACTTGATCCTCCCAACACTCCCTGTCGTTACGCGTGGCGGTATGCCAGCCCTGTACGCCATTCATGTTATCGAGGTGAACGTGAGCGAGATCTTCTGTCTTATTTTCGTAGCGGTTTGAAGGGCTAGCAGTTGGGGAACCCTTTGGCGATTGGATGCATGGCGGGAGATCTCCTTCCAAAATGGGATCGAGTAAGGATGCGTGGGTATCATTATGTTTTGCGGTCGACGTAAGTCTACGAACAGACGAAGGTGAGTGAGGTGCACGAAAGGAGAACGCCCACCGCCGTACCTTGGTATCACGGCAAAGGCGACACCGGTGAGAGGTTCGTCGTCGCGCCCAACTCCACGAGATGATCGAGAATATGCAGTATGAGGAGTATGGCGAAGTGGGTGCACTGAGTCCCTTTGGGATGCCGGTGGTACAAGAGGGAGCGGTACGCTCGACGTCGACCGCCCTCGCTCTGCGCGTTGCAACCTCGGAGCGCCGCAAGCGGTCCGGAGTGGGTTCGGGTCGGTCTACAAGCACGGAGGGTATTGATGACCGGTCTGGAGATGCGGATGATGTCGACGGAGTCAAGAACGTGGATGCGCATTCCGGACTATCGAGCGCTGCCTATCGGACTGGGGCGACCATGTCTTGGAAGTTCATCGACACTCCTGCAACACGAAACTGGAACGACGGCGTGTAGTCTAAAAACAAATCTGTTTGGTCAATGGCACGCTTTACCCTCAAAGAGAAAACGATCGAACAGTGAGAGCGTACCCCATCATTACATATTCGGGTTCATTGCGGCGAGACGGTAACGACTAACGACGTCGCGCAACCTTCGCCATGGCCAGGGTTTATGACGGAAGGGAGTTCGGTGGAACGCTGTCCTGAAGTGAAATATTGTTGCAATGTCGATGCCACGAGGCTCAAAGTGAGGGGAAAGAGGACGAAGCTGGGTGGATGATGCGGGGCACAGAACCTGGCTGTAGTTGGGTTTGGAATGTCGTATCTCGTGGCTAACCCCGTACCGCCGTGGATGCCTCGATGCTTGCCATGGCCACGGACACGAAAGCACTACACATCAACAACGCGTCAGTGCATGAATATGCTCTATTGGTACAGCCTCCATCATTAGAGGAATCTACCACGAGTACTTTGCGGTTCCATTTATCTCCACACAGTCGAGTACAAGACGCTGAAGATACATTGCGAATTCACGTCGCTGGGTCGATTAACGTCATTGAATTGGAGACAATGACTTGTTCCTGACTCCTCTCTTTTACCGTGTTGACGCCGACTGTACAGCTCATGAATGTGAACGCTCGCTTGTAATAGATCTCGTTATGGGCCGTAGACGCCTCGATCTGGGGCAACAAAGCGCCACGCAACAACGACGCGTCGGTGGAAGAATACGCTCTGTAGGTACTTCTTGCATCTTTAGGAGAAGCAACTAAAAGTACCTCCATCTTTACAGTGTCTGCCCCACAATGTCAAGTACAAGACGCCGAGCGTTTCCACGTGAACTCTTGGCGCGGGGGACATGATCGAACGGCTCAACCACGACAGTCCCAACGCCTCCGTCCTGCACATTTCCCAAGACCACGCGTGCATCCAATCCGACGGCAGCATGGATGGTCGCGGTAAACTCGTTTCCAAAAGTGGACGTCCTCGGTGGGACACGGCGCTGGCTGCCGCATGGACCACGACACCAATAAACCCCACGGTTCCGGGCCGAATGCTGTCGGCGGAGGCTGGTACACCATGAGGCGTACCTCGCAGGGAGTTAATGTGTGGTCTTTGGCACGGGACGACCAGAACATTCCGGGTGAGGTTAAGGATGCCGCTACTTTGAAGGACAGCCAGCAGGTCAACCCCCATGCTCAGGTCCAGCCCCAGGCCAACTGTGTCAGCAGCAACACTTGCGATTTGGACGCGGTGATCCAGCTCCAGAACATCATCATCAACTTGAATCTTTGTGAGTGGCCTTGTTCTGCTCGCCGGACCCTCGTGGCTGAACGGCTCATTTCTGGCGGCCACTGGGCTTGTAACGCTTACGCAAGCTCTTGCCCCACCACTCGCGTCGGGACGTACCCGGTTTGCAGTTTCCCGCCAAGTATCCGCATTATTAACGTGTTTTCCTCTTTTTGCCCCTTTTGCTTCTTGTTTAGACCAGGCCAACGACGACCCCGCCACCTTCAAGGACGCTTACTGGGACATCGCCAGCTTGACGACCCTCTTTCCCACTTCCACCGGCCCTTCAAAGCGTCACCACCACATCCACAAGCGCAACTGCTTCTAAATCCCCGAAGGAAAGGGCGGTGTCGCAGCGGCCGGAAAGTTGAAGCACGTTTTCGTTGACTGTTCCTCATCCACTCGGTCATGATGGTCCGCTTTCCCTTCTACCGTCTTGGCTTACTTCCTAGACTGGATGTACGGGCCCTAATATGTTTCCTTCTTGTTATCTCGCTTTTCTCCGTCACTTGATGACTGTAGGGACGTTCTTAGACTGCGACTTGTACACTGGAACGATGATACCATTTTTCTCCCCGCCTTTTGCATTTATCTTTCCTCCTGTGGGAATACGGGTAGGGAAGATAGGAAGAGACGTTACCTTTTTTGTTGTTGG
>WSTX01008086.1:0-18110 GCA_019633405.1 Tulasnella sp. 408
ACCCTAGATGGCACAGCAGGTCCCCCACAGCAGGTCCCCCAGCAGCAGCCCTGCCCCAGCATGCAGAGATGTGAGCCCAGGAGGGTAGGCCCACATGATGAGACATCAGCAATGCTGCTTGACCTACATGCTGCTGCAAGCCATGCCCGGGTACCCAATGAAATGCGGCAGCACGCTCTCCAAATCCTATGGGATATGTTAACCAGGTTATGCTGCATCAGTTAGTGGCTATTAGCCAGGTTATGTGGCAGCACCTGTCCACACCTAGTGCGATCGTATGTGGTGGTGGCATTTGCAAGAATACCATCGAGGCCGATGAAGTGGAGTTGTGCTGGGCCGCTCTCGAGCTGCTCACGTACACGTTGCTGGATGAGCAGGAGGGTGTCGGTGTCTCGACTCACATGGAATTTGACAGCAAGACTGAGCTGGGCGGCACGTTCTCAGAAGGCTCGACGGCGATTCTGGTGGTGGACGGTTTCACCGCTGAAGATTGAACCATCTTCTTGGAGTCCAGGCTGACGGTGAGAAACTGGTGAGTGTCAGATAAGGCAGAGTCGGAGGTTCAACATACCGCTATGGGGTACAAAATGGCAATGACAGGTATCGTGGAACCGACGATAGGTCCCGAGCTCCCAACTCTTCTGTTCGAATGAGAGCGAAGGCCCGGTGCCGCGCGATGCCTCGTGGCAGCACTTGTCCTCTGTTGACTGGCATGCTGCTGAGCGGCAGCGAAGGTTGGCAGAGGAGATGAGGGAGCCAAGAGAGAAGCTGAGGATGCGAGATGAGGGGTAGGGTGCTGCTGAGAAAGAAACGCCACGCCGGACGTCGAGTAAGAGATGGGCTGAGTTGTGGGAATGGCAATTGGATGCCCGACGATCGTATTGGGGGGTGGACCAAATGCCACTTGAGAGGGAGCGACGACGATAGGACTGGGCAAGGAAGGTCCAGAGTGGGAGACGGGATGGTGTGGTAGCCCGGGATTCGAAGCAGCTGCCCCGTACGGGCAAAGCGGAGCTGTCGGATCGGGTGCTGAAGTGGGAACTGGGGTGGCCTGCAAGAACGGAACTGTGGTACTGGAAGATGGATTTGGTGTGGCAGGAGGGATAGGAGTCTCCGGAGGGAGTGCCTCAGTCGGGGCCGCAACTGAAACCTGAGGCGCTTGGCCTGGCGTTGCTTGCGGGCCCGGCGTGGTTCCAGATGTCAGTGCCGAAGCAGCGCTGGACTGAGCTAAAGCTTGTATGAGCAGTGAGAGAATATCTGCGCCTCCCGGGATAGGGGGCACAGGCGGAGGTTAGGACATCGTTAGAGCAGAAGGTGGACGAGGGGGGAGGTTGAGGAAAGGGACGTCCAAGGAAGGAAAAAACCCCCATCCCTCCCCCTTTTGAAGATAAATTCAGGCAATCACCTCATTTTTTCATGTGTTGATCGATTGCAACGGAACGGGAAAACATTGCGGAATGTCGTTACATCCGCGGTGGCGTACCTTGGGAGTTGGGATCGACGATCATCTTTGAAGCGCAACAGGTTTCTGGAAGTCGCCGTGGTCGTGGCTGTGGCTCTGTGGTTCGTGGACGTGGATCTGCTCACGTAATATTTGGCGAGTTTTCCCGTCATAGGATTGCAATGTTGACGGTTCAACGGAATTACCATCACCATCACTCGACACTCCTCGCCACCCACCAATAGAAACACTCCTATCAGCAAGTCAGGGTGCAGAAAGAGCACAGGCCGCAATGGAGAGGAGTCACGCATAATTAGGATCAATTCAGACTAGGGTCTGAATAGGCTGAAGGACAAGCTTTTGCACAGTGCGGAAGGCAAGGCCATCTCTCAAAGTAGGCGCAGCCTGTTGTGCGCATTGTCTGTTGACTGACGTGATATGACCATCCGTAGATACGGGGAAATCCAATTACGTGCGCCGAGGATGTGGTTCGCACACCCGACCCTCAATGTTTGAGACTCATGTACCCCGATAGGCAGGAGCGGGTGGCACGCCTTTCGCCTCCTCGCCTTCCCCCTCGTCATCGCTCGAATACTCTAGACAACCCACCGCCGTCCTCCTCGACGGTCGTCACTCACCCAACTCCCAACCTCCATTCGCTAAGTCTGGTTACGGCGAAACCCCACAACGAGCCATGCAACCCTTGATTCTCATTTCTCTCCTCTCTCGTTGTACTATCAGCAACACTCGTTCAAGCCCGGCCGTTCATTCCGCACCCACCCGGAGCAAGATTCAACATCCCTTCCACCCACTCCTTCCCTCAATCTACCTCTTCCAACCTGCGCCAGGGAGGCTTCGACATTCAACTTTACCGTGAACCAGATCCCTCGAGGGTAGCTGTAATCCGACGCACCGGACGTCCGAATGATTCTGGCCTAGCCGGACTGGGCGTCAGTTGAGACAGGGAGTCCGCTGAATCGTAACGTGAGGACGGGCTCTATGGGGTCGGTCGCCGAAACTTGCATCGAGAGCCAGGCGGAATTCGGGATGTCGGAATCAGATCGCCAGCCCACAACTCGTATATAATCAGCTACTCGGCACTGACAAGGAGAATTAGCAGTCCTCAGCTTCGTCACTCCCTTCCCGCGCTCAAGTTTCACTGCCGGAGTCCAGATACCTTCAACGCGGTCGTTCAGCATCAACCTCCGCTCCAACCTCTTTCACTCGATTAGTCTCGAGCTGTTCTATTCCATGACGGGATGTCTTTGTCCTCGTCGTCACCCCTGGCAAAGGACAGACGAGAATTTTTCAGGGAGTCAACGCGGCTGTGGCCAAAGAAATCTCTTATGACCTTCAATCTGCCACGGAAGAGGCGATGTGAGCAACTCATCGGAGGTGTTGTCTCTCGACAACGTTTCAGTGACCGTTCGCTGAAAACAAGAACTCTTCTACGTGGCTTAGCTTGGATAGGTTCGTGCGGTTCCCTCCCTCACCGCCTACCTGTGCTAATAGATATCCACCTTTGTCTCATCTTGGTTTCTGACCGGCGTCGTTCC
This sequence comes from Tulasnella sp. 408, assembly GCA_019633405.1. Lineage (NCBI taxonomy): Eukaryota > Fungi > Basidiomycota > Agaricomycetes > Cantharellales > Tulasnellaceae > Tulasnella > Tulasnella sp. 408. The sequence continues at coordinate 2,998 of WSTX01008086.1, forward strand.
CGCCAGCTACGCGGGTATCAACAAGACGTCGACGTTGAACGTTCCCATCCCGTTTCAGAACACCAGCACCTCGACCCCGTTCTTCTTCGCCAACGCAACGATTTCCCATCAACATCTACCCTTACACCCTTGCGTTCTCCGACATGTTCAACGTCACCCTCTCCGACAGCATTCAACCTGGCGAGTCCATCTCCATCTCCATCGACTTGTCAAGATGGAGTTCGAGGAACGGCACCGTCCACTTCAGCCTCGAGGATGCGGCACGTCCCGTCGCGGATACGCTGTATTACGACGGCCCATCGCACCGGCTGAAGGTCTCTATACCCACCACGGTGTCGAGCAAGGCTGCGAACAGATGGATGATGGAGTTTTCGGTGCAAGATGTGGATACGGCAGTTACGTCGTCCAGCCAACTAGACCTCGTTTTGCCCTCCGCACTGTTCGGCCACGGATCGTCAAACTCGTCCAACGGGACCGGCAGGCACAGGCTGTCGAAAGGCGGAATCATCGCTCTCTCCGTGGTCGGTGGTCAGTTGGGCCTGTTGACCCCTGGTGACTTTCCGCTTCCGCTTCCGCTACCAGATCAAAGCGGTATTCAGACGAGGAAAGAAGGACGAAAAACGAAGCGAGGAAGCAGGAAAGGCAGAGCCGACGTTCTCTGGGGTCTTGCTGAAGTCCATCAACTTCGAGGAGAGTACGACGCCGCTTCTCGGCTCTATTCCGAGGTCTTGGAAATCTGTGCCGATCTCGACAACAAAGAAGGCAGAGCCGCCGCTGTGTGGGGTATCGCTGATGCGCATCGGCGATGAAGCGAGTACCAAAAGGCCATCCCGCTCTACTTGGAGGTCTTGAAAATCCGCACCGATCTCGGCGACAAGAAAGGGAGAGCCGATGTTCTCTGGGGTCTTGCTGAAGTCCATCGACTTCGAAGAGAGTACGACGCCGCTATCCGGCTCTATTACCAGGCTCTGGGCATATCTACAGACATCGACGACAGACAAGGAAAAGCTGCCGCCCTTTTGGGCCTTGCCGCCATTCACCTTGACGAGAGGGATGATGGTGCCAATCTTTACCACCAAGTCGTCGGAATTCTCGAGCCGTCTCGCACATTAGCCGATCCCACTTTGGACGATGAGCGGCTGGTTAGACTACGAATCAGGGTGTTGAACGGTCTGGTGAGAAGATTGGGGAGTCTGGCATCGGATTTGACGAAGGGGCTGCCAACAGAGACTGCATCTGAAGCCTGGGTTTCGGTCCAAGAGGTTCACGAAGACGAGCGTCCATCCAAGAGGTTCAAGCAGGTGAGCTTCTTCCGACACTCCGGGCATTCTCTTACTAGGAAAACGCCATGCTTATCTCTCCTATTGCGATGAAAACAGGCCTAGGCCCACGTTCAGCACTGTCTATGCGCAATTGGATTGAGCAATTTGCAACTTGAGCCAAGCAACTTATTACTAGTCCGAATTCAAATTCATACTATCTTCCGAATACTGGCGATGATACATCGAGAAAGAGCCACGTCGGTTCCGGTTGACGTGTATTGTATGGGTTCCGCCGCGTAGCAGCGATACGACAGTGTCATTTTCATCGTTTCTTGTCTGAAGAACTAAGATGTGATATAATACAACTACGGACACAAACTTTCTTCTAATTCTGAAGTGGGAAACAAAGGTGCCAGGGTCACGTTTGAGAGAACAGGTCGAATTCCACGTTACATTGCTCACCTCTGGCATCCTAAACACTGTAATCCCTTGCTGCTTTAAGTATCACCTATTCTCTTCGTCCACTAGAACAACGCTCAGATGGTACCTGGCGCCTTTGAACGTCGGTGTTAATTTGAAGCCGCATAAGAACAGTCGAATTGGGATTGTTTCGCCTAGCCAACTCGGAAGTAGGGAAGTTTGTAAGAGTGCAGGTCGACGGAAGAAGAAAGCGAGGAGAAACGACGCACCTCTCACTAGAGCACGACCCCTGGTCTCGACCTTTGTTACAGCTTGTCTCTCATCACCCTCATCCGATACCGTTCCAACCCTCTTTCGTCAAGCTCCAGATGACTTCAGACTTAGTGCGTTTGATTTTGACTCGCAGGAAAAGGAAGTAGAGTTTGCCGACAACCACGCCTGCGAGGTGGTATTTGAAGAGAATACAGCTCTGCTCGGATACTCGTGTCAACGTAGTTAATAGCATTAGTCTATCTAATACACATTACCTGCTCGGATACTCGTGTCAAAGTAGTTGAGAAACAAGTATCCGGGCACCAAAACAAACTATTTAGCAAGGTACGAACAAACACGTACGAACCTACTACTAATATTCAACAGTTTTGAAGCATTGCCCTCCGGGCAGTCCTGGCCACAGCCCTCCGTGGCACCATTAGCTTTCGATCGCTCGCTTACTGGGCCTCTAAATCTGTTTTCTTATCTGGGTTGCAATATCATTCGTTATTAGGACTGGCCCGAAACAAACAATTCTACATGAACATATCCACATGTGATATATGTACCCTTATGAGCATTCAACCGGTGACTAAGTTGTCATACAAAGTGTTGTAAATAGTGGCTAGCATTTCCATAACACCTGGCTGGACATCCATCAGCAGTCGCAGGCGCAGGTCGACTGCATTCCGGCATTCATCACCCGCTCGCCGTTGTGCATCTTGACCGTTGCTGTTTGAAACCACCAGTCCCTCCAAGAACTGAATTCTATGCGTCAAAATGAGCGTTGTCCGAATAAGTGGAGTAACTCCCACTTACACGCGTTGCCCGAAATTATGACACTGGGCATTTTTACACTCCCCGACTCATAACCTTAATTGGGCTGCACGACCTCCATGTCGCTCCGAATAGTTGGTGTACCAGCGCGATTCAGTCTTCCTCACGGGATCGAACGTCAACCATAGGGCTTGCGTGTCGGCAAAGAACCGCACGATTGCTGCACAAGTGCCACCGCATGGTCCTGAGGCATCTGTAGTGCTTGTCCATCATTGCATAACGAGCCTGTCCTCAGTCAGCCAAGTGACGTGCCGCCTCCCCAAATGTAATACTGGTCCAAGCGCTGCTTGTCCCTCTCTGTTTATATTTCTTGTTTCTCTTTTATATTAGTACCATTTTTCTTTTGTGTGTCATCTCCTGGTTGTTCCGGTCTCACTGTCTTCCTGGTTTTTGTTCCACGCTTGGACCTCGCCTGTCTCCAACTGATTATGTACTTTCGCACGCGTCGCCCCTTTACCCCCGCGTTTGTCCTCCCCTGCTTTTCCTGATCGTTTGTTCTGTTTGATTTCATTTCGCCTTTGTTGTCATTAGAGAGCGTGCGATGCAGCAAATAGTCGCAAATTCAACGTGCGAAACATCCGTTTGGTCGCATTAGTCCAAATAACTACATCATTCCGTTTACCGTTTTCCTCCTCGATCCGATCAGTCTCCAGTACAAGATGACCGTTGCAACACGAGCGCAGCTCAAGGCACGCGATGAAGGCAGGAACCGAGGGAATACTGCGAGAGAAGACATACAACAGCAGCCATCAGTCGCGCATTCCCGTTCTGCCTCTCCCCCTACACCTGCATCAGTCACAAATGAAGCAGGCAGCAAGCGAACCCCCCAGTCACCCTCTGCGACATCAGAAGAAACCTCTCAAACCAGTAGTGAGGCAAGTGAGTCCGAGGATGAAGAGGAAGACGAGTCTATTGGGAGTGGCCGGGGACGCGGTTGGCTCCCCTGGCATGATTGTCTTCTTATTACGGAAGCCAAGGCTTTGCGACCATTTCAAGCCGCACATGGAAGCAGAGCGGCAGCTTGGGCAGAGCTATCAACAGTCCTCAAGGCAAAAAGCAAGGGCAGCATTAACCGCGCGGGTAAGGCTTGTCAACTCCGGTTTTCCCTGCTAATCAAGGCACACCGGGTGCGTTGCTTGATACCTAACGCATAGGCACGTGCTAAATACTCCTTGATAGACAAATGAGACTCGTTCACTTCAAGCAACTGGGAAAAACGAGGAAATCGATGAGCATATTCAGGTCAGTATAACACGCTTCCGCCGCCAGAAATGTACTGAATAACCCCACGGTGCTCTTGCAGAGTCTTACCGAAATAGTCCAGCTATTGGATGATGCAAAGCTGGAGTCTGAGCGAGCAAGTTCAAGTGCCAAGGCGAAAGTAGAAACGGAGCGGCGTGTTGGATTGGAAATGAGGGAGGCTGCGATGAAAAACCTCGTCCAAGCCCGAGAACTGAAAGAAGACCTCGGCGCACTTGACGGTTCAAGCTACCGGGAACGGCAAGGTCAGCGGAAGAGGTATGTCCTGGTGAACTTTCAGCCTGTTGATCGCATTTGACCTAAGAGTTATTTCCTGGTGCAGAAAATCCGATACTGCAGACCTGGATGACGCAGTTTCTGAGCAAGAGAACCACCCGGGGCCCTCTGGACCGTTTAAGAAGCGTCAAACTCTCAAAGCAAAAGTTGGAGACATCATCGCAAGGTTTGAGAACGCCGATAGTCAAGTTTTGGACGAAGCACGTGAACGTGACGAGAAGCGAGAACAACGTGAGGAGCAGAGGCATGAAGCTGTCATAGATCAGCTTGGCCGAGTCGGTACATCGCTTGACCGGTTGGCTACTGTTCTGGGCGAGCAGCGCGCAGATCGGCAACTCTTGCTCGATGTTGTCAACACCGCGATTTCCAAGCGCAGCTAGTGGGGGCTAGCTCAAATTTTCTGTATGTACAGATGGCTACGTGTATATAATTATTTGCTATATATGATTACATCGCGGTGTCCAATCCAGCATCCTCCTCTGAACTGTTTCCGTCACCTGGCTCCCCTTCTGGGACAAGATATGCTGTCCATGGTACCTCCTGTTCCGGAAGGGCTGCGATTGGCAGAGTCTCAGATGGAGCTCCGTTGAAGTATTCTCGCAGGGACGGTGGCGAGCAACTGAAATATTGCGGAATCTGTGGACGGTGCATGATTGTATGCGTGTTGCTAAGGAGTAAGGCAACGCTGTACAGAAGACCAACGGGCTGCAGAAGCACCTTAAGGATCTTAGAAAAGTCTAAAAACGCAAATTGGCGCACAGCGTCACCAAACCCCCACTCTACGGCCTCGCGAACCTTGCTCATATGTGAGTTGAAGGCTTGTTCGGTATCGGAAAGAGATGCCCCCTTATACGGGGATAGTAAATGCGGTCCAAGACCATATGCGGGATCCCCATAGATTGCGAGGGGGTTCCCTTCGGGATCCCAGGAGTACTCGTCAAGGATTGCGGCAAGGCCGCTCTCCTTGTACAACGTCTCATCATGCCGCCAGCCCTCAACAGGCCCAAAAACATGGGAGTGCAATCCATCAGGAGTGATAACTGAGTGCCACTTGAGAGCATGGATCCGTTTCCAACCGTTGTAAAGGATCCGCTGGTTTTGGATCGGGCGAGCAACCTTGCGGAGGGTGCCATCGATGAACCCCCAAACGGGTACCCTAAATCCGCATTTATTGGATTCTCCGTGGCATATTCTTGCAGTTTTGTCGGGGTCAGACGGGTAGGATCAAAGCGGAGGAGGTGCCGCCACCTGCGATAGATGAACGATGCCGTGACGTGGCAAATACAGCTAAATCGCGATCTCTCCCATCCAAACATGAGCTCGATATCAACTCTCCGAGCTGGGTAAGCAAGGTGATGGAGCAGCATGGCCAGAGCGGTCACGCGGTCCTCAACAACCCCGTTGTCAGTGACCACCCTCTCCGGCAATTCCAACACACTTGCGAGTTCCTCGACTTCAGCCCTTGTAAACCTGTCAACAATCTTATTTCAGGACCTATGGACCCTATGATAACTAAAATAGCCAGCGTATACCTAAACTGCTCCATCCACACGTCGGTCCCGAGCTGGGCAAGTTCAACTCTTCCGCCTGGTCGCATTCGGCCTCTCTTTGCCTCCTCTTGTTCGATTTCATCTTCTAACAGGGCCTCATAGATCCCTTTTAGAGCTTCCATAGCTTCGGTATGTAGTAGGGCAGCTTGTATTTCCATTGGTGAGTGCAAAGAGGTTTGGGGAGTAATGCAACCAAACGGATGTTTCGCACGTCGAATTTGCGACTATTTGCTGCATCGCACGCTCTCTATTATATCTGCATCGCTTTCTCATGTTTTCAGTTGCGTTGTTTCTTCTTCTGGCGGGTCCTGACCTGCATTGAGAACAAAGTCATTAGCCTCGCAACCGCCCATACCCAGCCGTCATGCCGTCGGACTCTGAAACTGCGACATCTGAAACTAATTGGCATGCATAAACCATATATACATCAAATAAAAGATAAATAAAGACACATAGCGGCTACCCCGCCGGTCGTAGATGGCCCCAAGGCCGTCGGGAAGCTCTTCGTCAAACAACAGAATATCAGCAGTAGGCAGAGAAATAGGACCTATTAGCTTATCATAGTATTTGGTACGTGCTCTAATCAATATACTCAAGTATATCTGCAAGTTTGAAGGCTGGTTGATATGTAGAACTGAGAGCAGAAATTTTGACAAGGCATGTCATGCAGCGTCTGCGTCAGCCTCTACATACACCTTTCCTGACATCCCTGCCTTGGGGATTTACCTGACAACTCACTTCTGTCGTTTATGTGGCGTTTGTTTATCAAGAAGGGCATACCCGAAAAGAAAGAATGTCGAGCCGTGTGCAGACTATGGGATTACCGCGGAGGCGGCGTTATCGATCATATACAGTACGAGACACAGATAGAGTAATAGACCATTTAAAGATAAGAAAGGAAAGACGAAAAAGCGTTAGAGCGCGGAGACTTGATACCTCCATTACTCAGGGGAAAGGGATGGGTAGAAAGGGACGGGGGAGGAGCATACGAGGCCATCGCGAGAGGGTAGAAAGGGAACGGTGGGAGGAACAGACAGAGCCATCGCGAGACTGCAAGGCCAAAACGAAATGTCTATTTTTTCATTTTGGATGTAAAGACTTGGTCCGAGTTGAGCTGCAACCAGGACTAGAGGGAAGGGGAGTACGGGAAGACGCAAATCGAAGGAAACGGCAGAGCGGGGAAAGGGGGTCGAGATGGGAGGGAGGGGTCAAACGGAACGGTGGGAGGAGCAAACAAGGCCATCGCGAGACTGCATTTTTCATTTCGGGTTTGGAGACCTGGTCCACGCTGTGGCCAGGAATCTAATTGGAGTACCGCTTGAGACTTGGCAATCAAAGGGAAAACGAGTATGAAAGAACGTACTTCGGCTCTTTATACTCGAACCAGATGTTCAAGCAGTCCGCGACACCGGCTCATGTTTGGATCCGCCCATTGCTGCCCAATGGCATGAGGTCCGAACGACAACATGTCGGCCAAACGAGGAGCTATCGTACCCCGGTCGAGGAAGCTGGCCTTCCTCTCTTGCAAGACCAACCGCGACAAAAGATGAAGGCGAGCTCCGCGAATCCTGGCTAGTACCACGCTCTCCAGCTTGGAGGCGTACGCATGGTCTAGGGTGATGTGGGATCTTTTTTGGCGACTGGGTGGAGTGCTGCTACCCAATGTGTGGTCGGTGCGACGCTGCTGCCGAGATATTCGTGCGTTTGACGGAATGCAGTACAAATTTCGATCGTGACTGCTGCCGTGGCGTTCGTTAAACTGACACGGGAAGTCGAACGGTCTTCGCCACGCGGCCGGCGAGGTCTTAAGAGAGACGTAGACGGGGCGTTTCAGTATGGACTGGTCAAGCGGGTGCTGAGCTCAACGGACATCGGATAGTGACGTGATTGAGAGTTGGGTCTTGATGGACGTTCGAAACCGAGCTGTCGCTGTGGGAGAATGTAAGCAGCCTAAATGCCACTCTTAGCTCTCGCTGGATTCGCTTACGAGAGGAAGATGTTCGATAATGGTGCAGTATAAAGCGCGTCCTGCAGTCCTCAGGCACACGCGCTTCCTGCGGTGTTCCCCTTCCCGGGCAAATGGCGTCCTCAAACTGCGTGCGAGCCTGAAGTTCTACCTGAGATCGTCACCAGTTTCCCGCTGCGTGTGTGTTGATTCTTTGGTTGGGAGAGAGGAAAGAGTGCGGTCACTGCGGTAGTCAGGATTGGAATGTTGCCCGCCTCACGGAGGTACGCCGCATGACCTCAGCGCTCGTCACGCCTTGCGCGGGGGCCCTGACCACGACCACAAAAGGCGTGCGCACGCCTGCGTCCAAGCCGCCCCCCTGAAAATATCGTACGAACGCATTGGGTACTCGAAAGCGAAGACGAGACCTGGTTTGCCGCACAATAATCGACATGCGGAGGTGTAGCCTCATCTTCACTGCATATTCCGTTCGCGTCAGGGCCGCCTGGAGTATAGAAGGACACGTACGCCACTGAACTCTCGATAAACGACGAAACCTCACCTCAACCGGTCCGCAATCACAAGGATACAGGCCTCGCTCACCCAAACCTAACCACTAACGAACGAGACTGTGAGCATTTTCCGCTGTTGCAGCTTTTTTTGCTGGAGTATATGAAATCTCCCCGATAAGCCCTTGAGAGCTCCTTGGCTGGACTCCGAAGGAAATTTCAAACTGTAGAGTCCTGGAAACCCGTAGGCCAAGCAAGTGTGCCCTTCAGCTCGATCGAAAACTCGAGCATAAATCCTACTTAAGTAGGCCAGTGAGGAGTCCAAATGCCCTGTCAGAACCTCCCCCTCCCCCTCTCGCATAACAAAGTATCCCCCGCAACCCATGTATATCCTTCGCTCACATAGCTCTTGCCAGAGAAAAGGCCATGTCTCAAGCTTACTACGTGCAAGATCTTATCCCGTGGGTGAAGATGCTTTGATGGAAAACGAAAGTCATGATGTCGTCGATGGTCCGGTCGCGTCCGATCCGCGTGATTTGTCGTATGGATTCAAGCCAAGTCCCAAATTAGTGCGTCTCGTCCAAGCCTTGGGTGTGAGTTTCTGTCAGTAATTGAGACGACCTGTCTATAGAGGGCCAGAATCGAGGAGCTCGCAATGTGGAGAATCGATCCTGCCTCTATCCGTCTCGGGAACGGGTCAGAGTACCATGGAGGACATGCGGCCGTTTCGAAAGGCACAATAGGTTGGCGGTAAGTGGGCATGCAGAATTTGGAAAAGCGTTCATTCAGTAAAAACACTGCGATTGATGGTTTCCTCCGGACAAGGTCGGGGAGGTCGCGAGTAGGTAAACTTCCCCTTCTCCCTTTAATCCGAGGCGTAAACTGCAACCCAACAGGACGTAGCGGTCAAGAAAATGAGGCTTGCAGATGATACGGATTTCGAGCGAGTACTCGGGGTAAGAATGCTTCGACCAATCGCCCAGAGGTATCGTAAAGTGCTCAAACACCTTCAGTTGACAATCAGAGAAGCCGAATTCCTAGCGGAACTCGATCACGAAAACATCGCCAAATTCGAAGGATTTGTAGAAGACCTGCCCAAGGGCATTATTTGGCTCGTATTTCCCTGGGCCAAGTACGGTAATTTACAGGATTTTATTGCTCGAGAAAAGTGGGACATCCCAGAGAGAATTTCGCTGGTAAGATTGATGAGGTCTCTCGTGAGCTGAAAGCCCTGAGACGTTGTATTCAAGATCAGCGATGTGACGAAGGGATTGGAATACCTGCATAACCTAAGCCCACCAATCTGCCACGGCGATCTTAAATCGGTGCGTTCTAGTAGTGGGCCATAAAATAGTCCGGGAACTGACTCCTAAATCCAGCTCAACGTATTGGTATATGGCGATTACGATAATTACTACGGTTGGATGATATATGGAAGGCCCAAAAACGGGAAAATCTATGCGCGAATTACCGATTTTGGCTCCGCTCGTCGTCTCCCTCAGCGTGACCCCGCTATGCAGGTCGAAGAGATGGTAACTCAATTGCCGTCAGCACAACCGCCTAGCGCAGCCTTTTGCGCCTCCACCAGGACCATAACCCTGACTGGGAATAAGTATACACTTCGATGGGCAGCTCCGGAACTGCTGCTCCAAGATCAACTTAGCCTCTGGAGCGACATCTGGGCACTGGGGTGGATATGCTACGAGGTAATACTGCCGAATTCAGGCATGATCGGCGGTCGAAGCTCACGAGTTCGGTTCGAAATAGGTTATGACTGGGTTCCTCCCATTCGAAGATGTAGCGTCGGAGGTGGCTGTCGTCGAATGCGTCGTTGAGGGAAAACTGCCATCACTCACGGATAACGCCCAACTATCGCTTATTCACGAGCTTTGCTCCCTTATGAATATGTGTTGGGAAGATCAGCCCACCCAGAGGCCGACGGCTGATTCTTGTCGAAGGTCTATCGAAGAAATGGTGAGAGAACAGGGCTGTGGAGGATTGAAGCACAATTGACGTTTGTTGAGTAGCCGATGTTTGCTCCAGAGATGAAAGACGACAAGAGAATCCTCGACTATGGCCATCTGCGTCAGTTGGGACAAATGTACCAATCTAGGGGTGAATATACGAGGGCATTTACTTCCTTCGTTAACTCCGCGATGGGACCGTTCACGCGCAAGAACCGTATACGGGGTCTGCGTGATCTCGCCCAGCTGGCTCGGCTTCGAAAGGAGTACCACGAGACAATCGCGGTGTATGACGTGATCTGGAAAATCTATGAGGAGAGCAATCGGAAAGACGAGGACGGCTTGGGTGGTGCTTTCTGTGACCTCGCTGAGCTGCACCGACTCAGAAATGAGAGCGAAGAAACTGGGGAACTCCACTACGAGAGTCAGAAATTCCAGGCACAGGAACGCATAGCTAAGGCTCTATGTGCCATGGCTGAAAATCATGGGCGGGAAGGCACTTACGACAAAGCCGTACGGCTGAACACCGACGCCCTAAAAATCAGTACCGACCTCGGCGATAGGAAAGGCGGAGCCGACGCTTTGTGGGGTCTCGCTGATGTGCATCGACGTCGAAGCGAGTATGAAGAGGCCATCCCGCTCTACTCCGAGGTCTTGGAAATCCGCACCGATCTCGGCGACACGAAAGGCAGAGCCGACGCTCTGCGGGGTTGCGCTGAGGTGCATCGATATCGAAGCGAGTACGAAGAAGCCATCCTGCTCTACTCCGAGGTCTTGGAGATCTGCAACGATCTCGACGACGAAGAGGGCAAAGCCGACGCTCTGTGGGGTCTCGCTCAAGTGCGTCGGCGTCGAAGCGAGTACGAAGCAGCCATTCGCCTCTACTCAAAGTTCTTGGAAATCTGCACCGATCTCAACGACGAAGAAGGCAGAGGCGACGCTCTGTGGGGTCTCGCTGATGTGCATCGACGTAGAAGCGACTACCAAAAGGCCATCTGCCTCTATTCCGAGGCCTTGGAAATCTGCACCCATCTAAACGACAGGAAAGGCAGAGCCGACGCTTTGTGGGGTCTCGCGGATGTTTATCGACGTCGAAGCGACTACGAAGAGGCCATCCCGCTCTACTCCGAGGTCTTGAAAATCTGCACGGATCTAGACGACAGCAAAAGCAGAGTCGCCGCTCTTTGGGGTCTCGCTGAAGTGTATCGACGTCGACGAGAGTTAGCAAAAATCATCCCGCTCTACTCCGAGCTCTGGGAGATCAACACCTATCTCGACGACAGAGCAGAAGCTCTTCCGAATCTCGCTCCCGCGCCTTCACAAGAAGAGGACGAGGAAGTTATCCCGCTCTTATTCAACGCTCTGAAAGGCGCCGCTTCGGACGATGAGCGGCTGGATAGGCTAATACTCAGGGTCTCGAAACGGCTGGTGATAAGGTTCGGGTCGGATCGTTTGACGGGGGATCTGCCAACAGAGGCTGGGTCAGAGGCTTGAGTTTCGGTCCAACAGGTTCACGTAGACGAGGCTCCATCTAAAACCGAGGTTGAGAACCTGAGCTCTCCCGATACTCTGCACACTGTCTGACTAGGAAGACGCAATGCTTATGGCTACCGTTGGATCACAACAGATCCAGGCCCATAGTATGCCCTGCCCATGCACACCATTATATTGAGCAATTAGTAACTTGACCCAAGCGATGTATCACTAGTCCGAATCCAAATTCATACTGTCTTCAGGATGCTGTCGATGATACGTCGAGGAAGTGCCAAGTCCATTCCGGTTAACATGATATGGGTTCCGCCGTGTAGCAGCGATACGACAGTGCCATCTTCACCGTTTCTTTCTGACGAACTAAGATGTGATATGATACAACTACGCACACAAACATTTATCCAATTCTGAAGTGGAAATCAAAAGCGCTGCCAGGGTCAACTTTGAGAGAACAGGCCGAATTCCACGTTACGTTGCTCACCTCGGGTATCCTGAGCACTTTAATCTCCTGCTGCTTATAGGATCGCCTCTTATCTTCGTCCACTAAAACGAGGCTTAGATAGTACCTGGCGCTGTATTTTTAATTGACGTCTCTGAACGCGGGTGTTGATTCGAAGCCGCCCAGGAACAGTCGAATTGGGATTGCTTCGCCTAGACAACTCGGAAGAGGGAAGTTTGCAAGAATGAGAGCGGGTCGACGAGAGAACGAAGCGAGCAGAAACGACGCACCTCTCACTAGAGTACAACCCTTGGTCTCGACCTTTTTTACAGCTTCTCTCTCATCCCCCTCGTTCGGTACCACTCCAACCCCCGTTCCTCGAGCTTCAGATGACTTATTCCGTTTGCTTTTGGCTCGCATGAAAAGGAACTAGAGTTTTCCGACAACCACGTCCCTGGAATGGTATTATTTAATGGGGGACGGCTCGAGACTTGGCAATCGAAGGGACAAAGAATATGAAAGAAACGTACTTTGGCTCTTTATACTTGAATCGGATGTGGAAGCAGTCCGCGATAACGACTCATGTTTTGATCCACCTATTGCTGCCCGATGGCATGAGGTCCGAACGACATGTCAACCAAACGAGGAGCTATCGTACCCCGTCCTAGGAAGCTACGGGATAAGCTCCCAATTTCGTATCGACCCTTAATATCGAAGTGTAAAGGGACCTCATGATGACCCGTATGACAGCGCCGCCGCCTCGTCGGTCTTCGTCTTCCTCTCCTGCAGAACCAACAGCGACAAAAGATGAAGGCGAGCTCTGCGAAACTTGGCTAGCCCTAACTCTCCATCTTGGAGGCGTACGCATGGTCTGTGGTAATGTGGGACCTTTTCTGGCGACTGGGTGGAGTGCTGCTACCGAATGTGCGGTCGGCGCGATGCTACTACTAAGATATTGTTGGGTTTGACGAGATGTAGCTCGATTTCGATCGTGACCGCTGCCTTGGCGTGCGTTATGCTAGCATGTGAAGTTGAACGGTCTTCGCGACGCGGCCGGGGAGGTCGAAAGGGTGACGTAGACGGGGCGTTTGAGTATGGACTGGGTGCTGAGCTCAGCGACCCTCGGTTGGCGACGCGATTGAGAGGTGCGTCTTGATGGACGTTCGAAACCGAGCTGTCGCTGTGCGAGAATGTAAGACCTCAATGCCACTCTTAGCCCTCACTGGATTCGCTTACCAGAGGAAGATGTTCGATGATGGTACAGTGTAGAACGCGCCTTGCAGTCCTCAGGCACACGCGCTTCCCGCGGTGTTCCCGTTCTGGGGCAGATGGCGCACGCAAACTGCGGACGAGCTTGAAGTTCTATGTGAGATCGTCATCAGTTGCCCACTATGTGAGTGGCGGGTCTTTGGTTGGGAGAGAGGACAGAGTGCGGCCACTGCAGTAGTCAGGATTGGAATGTTGCCAGAGGTGCGCCGCATGACCATGGCCACCAGTCAGAGCTCGTCCCGCCTTGCAGCGGGGCCCTGATCACATCAAACGATTGAATAGCATGTACGTATAGAGACCCCGGTTTGACGAACGGACGTCTCTAGTCTACTGCTACCCTGTTTCCACTTCGCGGTGTTCCTATACACCGGGCCATTACAACCTTCCAAATTAGACTATTCAAACGTTTCTCTCAGGGTGCAACTTCGATCGCCAATTCCCGACCGCCGCAATTGAGTTGTACACGGCATCCCATCCAACAGGTAAATGCCGCAGTCGACCAATTCACGCAAGTTTCTCCCCTTTCCAAATACACTGCATCAGGAAAACGTGATATCTCACGGCTGAGCCAACATTCTCACAGTCTCAGTGACCCTCATGCCCAAAAACGGGTCCTCAGGGTACTGTCTGCCGGAATGGAGGGTCTCGGCATTGAGAAAGGATCTCATGCTTGAGATCGCCGTCTCAGAATGCTGATGGGCGGAGGCTCCCGGAGACATGTGCCTGTCTCAGGTGGACCCTTCCTGACCCGCCCCGATCCCTCATACTTAATCTAGTCGAGGAAGGATCAAGGTGTCTCCGGACGGAGACAGCGCACTCCATGCTGAGACACCCCATCTCCGCCTTTTAACGGATTCCGAAGATTTCTCGGAGTCTCCGGAGTCTCAGGGCGGTACGGCGCAATGTACGCGGAGCTCACACGTTTTCCTGATGTTGACATTGCAATCCTGACCGCTGCACCCTTCCCTCCTCCCAACAACAATCCCTCAGCAGCCCTCAGCCCCTCAAGCCCGTACCATCCTCATTGTCCCCATATCCCTAAACCTAAGGGTCAGGAATGGTAGCATACTTCTTTGCACAGCCAGTCGACGTCGAAATCAGGTTAGAAGGCGAGGGAAAACTGGAAAAGGACAGGAAAGAAGATCATACCCCGTGTAATATGATGGAGAGCCTGTTACTGGTCAGGTTCGCGCTACCTTCGGCTTCAACGTTCATGGCTGTGGCTGTATTCGAGGAAGGCTGACGGGGCGGCGCTGCGGTCAACCCGTCACCGCTAGGTTGTCGTTCGGCTACGGGAAGGAAGGAAACTCGTTCACAATGGGATTAATCGAATTTGTGGGCACAATTGATAGGGTCATGTCACGATAGCTTAAGCTCATGCTGACCCACATTTTATGACCACTGCTAGAGCTCTTCTATGACCGGGGCAACCACTACGAATTCCTTGCCCTATCTCAAGCACTCGCCTCACCGGGAGAAATGGGACAAGCGCAAATCTTCGGCTCTAACTTTGAAAACGTTGAGACGCAGTATGAGAGCTATCAGCGCATTAATGTCACGCATAGGTTTCCTTTTCCGCCTCGATAATGAGAGTTAACAGAAAGCTGAAAGTTTATATCCCAGATACTTTGTTCGGGTG
>WSTX01008087.1:0-18084 GCA_019633405.1 Tulasnella sp. 408
CCGAACAATGTCAAATTCCTCCTTACGTGCCGCCCCGAGGCTTCGATACTTCGCAATCTCGAGCCAAAGCAATGGCCAAAAGCAGACCTGGATTCCGCATCTGGCACGAACGATGACCTTGCTCGATTCATTCAAGCCGCTTGCACCCCCATCAGGGATGAACACAACCTATCAGACGACTGGCCTTCAGCTGAACACATCGAGCAGTTGGTTCAAATGTCCCAAGGTCTATTTCAGTGGTCCCGCACCGCAATTACGTACCTTGGTGAAGGCTCACCCACCGTGCGGTTGCGGATGTTGCTCGACCGTCCTGCAATGTGGAGCGGGCTAGACGAGTTATACCATCAAATCCTGTCAAAGGCCTTCACTAATGTGAGGTTAGACTTCGACAGAACGGATATTCTGCGCCGAGTGGTGGGAATCCTTGCGGTAGCTCCGTATCCTGTCTCCCTCGAAGTGATCGCCAACGTTCATGGGAGACACCCCATCTTCATCGGGATGAATCAACAGGATATCATCCAGTTTCTACGCAAAGACATTCTGGCGGACCTCAACTCTTTGCTATTCATCCCACAGTCTCCAACCGAGACGATGCGCCTAATGCACACCTCCATTCGAGATCTGGTCGTTAGCGAGAAGAGGTGCGAGCAGCACCCTTACTATATCGACATCGTCCCCTGTCATCGGCAACTGGCAACCACCTGCTTTGATATTCTGCTGCAACAACTAAAGGAGAACATTTGTAATCTGGTAGATGTTTGGAAACCAAGTTCGGAGGTTCAAGACGTCGCGGAACGGGAGATATCCAGTGGCATTCGATATTGCTGCCGAGCGTGGCCCACACATCTCACGGAAGGAGTCAGAGGGCCAGACCCTACGGAAGGCGCAAATAGCGCCGAGATAGCGCAGCTCGAGTCGTTTAGCAAGGAGAAGCTTATGTGCTGGCTTGAGGGAATGACCTTGATGGGAGCTACCAAGGAAGCCATCACCGCGGCAAGGCTGATCCATCAATGGCTTTTGGTGAGTTGATCGCACTAGTTCCCACTGTATGCATGGACTGACGAACGTAAACGACGTAAGCAACCATTCCAAGAGAAGTCACAGTATGACCAACTTGCTGAGCTTTGGAACGATGCTCAGCGATTCATCACTACATTCCTCGAGCCCATTTCAGCTGGCCCACTCCAGATTTATACTTCCGCACTTCCTCATTGCCCTACAGAGACCGAAATATGGAGGGTATATGGAAGATATGCCAGAATTCGAACTGTACATGGTCACCGGATGTCCACGTGGCCATCAAACCTTTGGACCCGATCTCAAAATTCGAGGGTGACATCGGTTGCATTCTCACCAGATGGCAGGATTGTGGCCTTTGGGTCCCTTGGTGAAGTAATTCGACTCTTGGATGCCCAGACCGGAACGGAAGTAGGCGAACCGCTCACCGGCCATAGTGACACGGTTTGGTCCGTTTCCTTCTCGCCCGATGGCAAGCTTCTGGCATCCGGGTCGGACGACAGTACCGTTCGGTTGTGGGATGCTGAGACCCGGGAGGCAGTGGGAGAACCACTCATAGGCCATACTAATGCAGTATATTGTGTCTCCTTCCTGCCCAATGACAAGGTTCTGGCATCCGGGGGGCTTGACGGAACAGTTCGGCTCTGGAGCACCGAGACCGGAGCGGCGATGGGTGACGCACTCACAGGTCACAGTGAAAGCGTTTTGTCCATTTGCTTCTCGCCCGATGGCAAACTCCTGGCATCCGGGTCCGGGGACAGTACAGTTCGGCTCTGGGATCCTCATGCTGGCGTTGCAGTGGGTGACCCACTCGAGGGTCACAGTGACACGGTTCACTCCGTTTGCTTCTCTCCCGACGGCAATCTTCTCGCGTCCGGCTCCTCTGACGAGACGATTCTGCTGTGGAATCCTAAGACCCGGAGGACAGTGGGAGAGCCGCTCACCGGTCACATCTGTAAGATTGACTCTGTCGGTTTCTCACCTGATGGCAAGGTTCTAGCATCCGGTGGTGATGATGGGAATATTCAATTGTGGGACGCCCTGAGCGGCACCGCGGTGGGTGAGCCGCTTATTGGTCACAATGCATGGGTTCTGTCCCTTGACTTCTCCCCAGATGGAAGGACTCTGGTATCTGGATCTCATGACGCGACGGTTCGACTCTGGGATCTTCAGGCCGGAGCGGCGGTGGCCGGGTCCCTCACTCGTCACCCTACTACGGTCAACTCCGCCTGCTTCTCTCCTGATGGGAATCATCTAGCATCGGGATTCAGTGATGGGACAATTCGACTCTGGGATCCTCAGACCGGAGCGGCAGTGGGCAAACCGTTCATAGGTCACAGTCATCAGGTTCGCTCCGTTTGCTTCTCGCCCGATGGCAGGCTTCTGGCATCCGGATCATTTGACGGGACAATCAGACTGTGGGATGTTCGGACTGGTTTGGCGGCGGGTGACCAGCTACTTCCTTCGGAGGAGTTGGTTCTGTCCGTTTGCTTCTCACCCGATGGCAGACTTCTGGCATCCGTATCTGAGGGCGGGCTTATTCATCTATGGGATCCTCGAACTGGAGTCGAGGCGTGTGAGGCATTTGGAGATCACTCGGACGAGCTTCGTTCTGTTTGTTTCTCGCCCGATGGCAAGTATCTAGCATCCGGATCTTTCGACGGGACGATTCGGCTCTGGGATCTTCAGACCGGCCTGGCGGTGGGTGAGCCACTTGAAGGGCACAGAGACAACATTATTTCTTTATCATTCTCATCAGATAGAAGACTTCTCATGGCTCGATGTTGGGGCGGCAGTCTCGCCATCTGGGATGTCGCCACGCGTCAAAGGTGCAACACCCCTCGCAGCCCCCTGTCCTGCGCCAATCCCATTTTCCAACATCATTGGGTATCATTCGATTCCTTCCGCTTCTTTTGGCTCCCTCCACAATATTGGGATCTGTACTCTGATGGAGTGGCTCTATTCGGCGGGATGCTTGCTGCGTTTCACAATGGGTCTCTTACCATTTTTGATGTTTCTCAGGTCCTCCCGATCTGACCGCCCGGCTGTCCTACTAGCTTACGATGTAAACGCCACTGTGACTTATCAAGTCAATATTTCCTTGATACATGAGACTAATGCCGGCATTTCCTTCGCACAATGATATCCTGTAGCATGGTTACCCATTCAATTAAACCCGTTAAGAACGTTCCGTGCATGACCAGTTTGGACATTTCGACCGCCCTCTTATCTCCGCTCCCGGGACCCTTTGTATCAGCCCATATTCGCTTACATCAATACACCATCTCGATGCTCATCCAATTTCGCCGCTCCATAGCCTTCCGAAGGTTTATGCTTCTGACCGTGGACCTCAACGTCATGCCGTCATACGGACGATCAATCCCGTCCGTCGATGGATCTCTTTCGTAACAACTAACTGCGCAAGCCCATGCTACCCAGAGAATAGTGCATCCAAGGGTAGCTCAAACCACTGCACATCCTTTCAGCTTCCCTACCCCTCCGAGTGACCGAGAGCATTGGAACAACAGAATGTTATGGTCGCCGGTGGCGGTGCCGGCCATTCCCTAGATTCCCAGCCATGGAGCCTAGGAAACAGAACATTTCCAGCCTCGGAAACCATATGACAACTTCCTAGGCAATCAGAGAGGAAACCATAGGAGATGGTGGCCGGCAGCCGCAGATTGGGCCGCACCGGCAGTGCACAATGTTCCGTCTTTCTGGAGAGCTCAAGCCCCGTTGATGAAGCTCTACTCGAGCCCCGGCATTACTACCAAAAAGGGAAATAAGCGGTCTCCAACTCAGCGTGGACGGGCCCTGGCTATTAATGGGACTGACCCTAAAAAGGAATGTTCCTGAGGCGTTGATAGGCTTGGGCCCAGCAAGCGGACTTGGGAAAGCTGAGACTCTGAGCTCAGGTTCCGGCCTACTACCTGGGCTGTCTTAAGCTTGGGCTGGCCCGAGCTGGCCCGAGCCTGAGGCCAACCCTGGCACAACACTCAACACGGCTACTATGTTATAAAAATTGACGAAGATACAAATGAATTGGCTGAAGCAGTCGCTCATCTCTCATCTATGGCGTCACGGACTCCAATAGCGATTTTGAAAGAGTTGAGCTACCTGACTGTTGTGGAGGTAGTCAAACCATAGAACCTCTATAATAAGTGTGTTCAACCTCGCAATCATTTTTAGGGCATTATGTACTCTATAGAGGTCACTTTGTACGCGGTTTGGAATAGGGATTGTTTTGGGGTTGGGGCCTGTAATATATTAAAGTTGATGATGAGGTTCCTCTCAAGGCGAGGTGCAAAAAAAGGAAGGACCCGCTCCTTCTTCCACAAGCGGAAGGGTCGCCGCCTTTCGCGACTGATGTTTACGATAACATCCGGCGCTTCCGAGCATTTTGTTAAGCTATGGGCCATGGCCTATGCCAGCGGCTCAAGTACCTCGGTCGATTGTCATTAGCGAACCGTGGGGAGGTCGGGAATGCTCCGTTCCGCCATTCTCGTCGCACCACCTGCATCCTCCAGATCCCTTGCCTGGCAACCTAGCGGTACGTGCACACAACGAATTGTTTCCACGTGTCTATTTCATCTAAAGTCGGTCTCCTTACGAAGGTGGCCCAAAGGAGCAAAACCGAACGACCTCCCAAATCGGCGTCCAAACTGGTCAGGAATCATGGATGCGACAGAAACACTTTCCGATAACACCGCTCCAATGCCGACCCGAGACGACACTGTTTCCAAGGTTCGGGCTCAACCATACCACATGCTTAGCAACGTTCCCTACGACGTTTTTACGATGATCGCCTTCTTGTGCTGGAAAAGTGGTACGGACGATGACCAGTCGAATTTTCCGATCACTGCATCCCACGTATGCCGCACATGGAGGCGCTACGCCCTGGACACAGGAGTTTTCTGGGCGTCCTTGGAGTTCAATCAGGCGAAACCGCACCAGGCCATTATGAAGTACAAAATTTGGTTGGAACGTGCCAGGAACGCCCCGCTGGACATTTTCATCGGATCCCAACCGTTCAAAGGAGCCAGCGTCAAGCACGCGAAATCAATCATGCGACTCATCATGCCGCACGTGTCGCACTGGCGGTCCTTTCGGGTGGAGCGCGTGCCGAAAAAAATTTCTCGGTTGATCTTTGATCGACTTCGAGACGTCTCGGCGCCCATGTTGGAGATCCTCAGAGTAGTTGGAGAACCGCAAAGACGCCTGCTCCAAACACCGACGAAGAAGAGATGCAAGCTCAAACCTTTCGTCCGTGGAGAAGCGCCGAACCTGATCGAGCTCACAGTAGTCGGGTTTCCTCACGAATACTTTGTAACTCGGTTCACCAGGCTGCAAGTTCTTCAGCTCACACAATTCGGTTTCTATGCCGCTGGCGCCATAGAGAATGTCAAGGCCATACAACACATTCTCGCCTCTCTCCCCAACCTCCACACACTCCACATCGACTGTCAGATCCCCATTCTCCTCGCTGGTCACACTTCCACCGCGAGCATCTCATTCTATTTTGACAGAGCTCTGGATCCACCTTCCGAAGGGCGACCGTGACGCGATCCTTTCTTCGCTCGATCTCCCGCGAGTCCGATATTATCTCCCGCGAGTCCGATATTTCCTTGGCCGAAAGCAAGTTGAACTAGAGCTCGGGCTCCACCTGCTTCCGACCCTCTCCCAGGACCATCCATTTTCGAACCTCATTAGCTTACGACTGGCAGGACATTATACAACGTCTGCTATGAATCTTAACATCGGCATCGGCGGCCACTCGAACTTAACCCACCTGGAAGGCGCGTTGACCGGACTCCCGCTGCTCAAAGCGCTGACTTTTGATCAAGTGGACTTTGAAGGCAGAAGGTGGCTGGCGTGCCTCGGGACGACGTGCCCTCGCCTTGATTGGCTCACGTTCATTCAATGCGGAAAATGCACACTCGAACAGATACGGGTCATTGTGGAGAAGCGGCGGGAAAAACGTGGTTTCGATGCCCTCGTCCGACTTGTTATCGAGCAGTGGTCCTTCAACAACTGCATAACAATCGACGAAATTGCAGATGAATGGTTGAAACGCTCGCTTGTGTACGAAGTCAAGCCCCCGGTCGACAATCTGGACCGGGACAGCTATCTCAGCGTGGTCGAAGGGCTAAAGCCTTCGCTCCTGCTTACAGGAATGAACCCAAGAATCACTCATCGCTAGACCGTTGTGTTAGTCGTGACTAACTTGTATTTAGATTAACATCACGGGAGGCGGGAGTTCAATGATCAAGTATACAACATCACAGATTGGATTGAAAAGAACGTGTGAACGAGAGCGTGATGTAAATATTTCGGAATGGGGTGCAGAAAGAGAGAAATGCACGACGAGAGCGATGATTGGTTGAAGCAGCCGTCCATATCCCATTCCATGATTCCGGTTCGCGAATTGAACACAGTTCGCTATCTCGGAGTTGTCGCGGGAGCGAAATCACCGAACTCCGAGAATGGACTCGTTTCCAATTGGCAATCGCCACGAAACCCTCCTTTCATGGGTCCAGAGCTACCTCGTATAATAGACAATTCTCTTTTGTCACTGTAATACACGAACGTAAATCACAAAGCAACTGTCCGAGCAGCCGGGGAGAAAGGCAGAGGTTGACCTCCCTCTTTCACAAGCGGAAGGGACGTTGTTAACGGAAGTCTACGATAGTTCACGAGCATTAGCGTCGAGTTATCGCCCCCGCCCGAGTAACACATCGTGGTCGATAGTTTGTTGACGAACCGTGGGGCGTCCCTGACGGCGATCCTGTTCCACGCCGTCAGCCACACCACCCGCTTCCTCCCAGACCTTTACCTGGCAGTCCAGCGGTACGTGCACATAATCCCTTGGCGCTACTTCCTTGAATTTTTCTCTAATTCAAAGCGAAGGTGGCCTAAAGGGGCAAAACCGAACAACGTCTCGGCTCTGTGTCCGAACCGGTCAGGGCTCATGGATGCTCTAGGTGCACTGTCCCATGAAGACTCTCCAATTTCGACCGCAGCCGAAAGTGTTTTCAAGGTCCAAACTCAACCATATCCCATGCTCAGCAACGTCCCTTACGACATTTTCCTGCTGATCGCCTTCTCGCGCTGGAATGACGGGGCGGACAAATATCACTCAAACTTTCCCATCACCGCATCTCACGTATGCCGCACATGGAGGCACTACGCCCTGGGCACAGGAGCGTTCTGGGCGATTATTGAATTCCGACGGGCCAGAATTCATCCGGCCATCATGAGGTATAAAGTGTAGTTGGAACGTGCCCGAGATACAGCGCTCGACATTTACATCGGACCTCAACCTTTCAAAGACACCAGCATCAAACACGCCAAAGCAATCATGCGGCTCATCATGCCGCACGTCTCGCGCTGGAGGTCGTTTCGGATGGATGGTGTGCCCAAAAAGATCGCTCGGTTGATCTTCAACCGACTACAAGATGTCTCGGCGCCCATGTTGGAGACCCTGAAAGTAGTTGGAGAAAGAGCTAGACGCTCCTTTCAAGCACCGCCGACGAGGAGATGCAAGCTCAAACCGTTCGTTTGGGGAGAAGCGTCGAACTTGACTGAGCTCACAGTGGTCGATTTCCCTCATGACTACTTTGTGACACGGTTCACAAAGTTGCAGGTCCTCCACCTCAAATATTTCGATTTCGGAGGAGCTAAGATCGTTGAGAACGTCAAGCTCATACAAGGCATCCTCGTCTCTCTCCCAAACCTCCACGCACTCCAAATTGACCGCCACATCCCCCTTTCTGATCATTTTCAAATTTTCGCTACGCTGGACAGCTCGCTGCCGCGTATTTCTCATTCTTTGATGACAGAGCTTCGGATCTACCTTCGGGACACCGACCGCGAAACGTTCCTTTCTACTCTAAACCTGCCCCGAGTCCGATATTTTCTCACCCAAATGCAAGCCGAAACCGCTCCTAGGCTCCAAGTCCTCCCGTCCCTGGCCCAATACCATCCGTTTCCAGGTCTCGTTAGCCTACGACTTGTCGGACGTTATTCAGTCCATGGAACTTGGAACGACATGGGCAACCGCCGGAATGAAGCGAACATGGCCCACTTGGAAGGCGCGTTGTCCGGAATGCCACTCCTCGAAGCATTGACGTTCGATGAAGTGGACTTTGGAGGCGGCGAGTGGTTGATTTGCCTGGGAACGACATGCCCTTGCCTTCAATGGCTCACCTTCACGCAAAGCGGTGGATGCAGACTCGAGCAGATACGGGTCTTTGTGGACACACGGCAGGAAACACGTGGTTTCGACGCGCTCGTCCGACTTCTCATCCAGCAATGGTCATCCAGCAACTTCATAACAATCGACGAAGTCACGGATAAATGGTTGAAGCGCTCGCTTGTATACGAAGTCATGAACCCCGCCACCGATTGGGAGCTGGACACACCTACCTCAGCGTAGTTGAGGGGATCAAACCTTTGCGCCTGCCGTATTCAAGACTCATGGGTTTCTAGGCCTCTCCGTTAGGTGTACCTACTTTCTGTTGAGTTTAGAGGCGGCGGGTGGTTGAGACATGCTGCGTACGAATATAAAATAAGTATCAATTCTCAAGTTGAAAGAACGCGCGAAGGGACGACTAATGCACCGCGAATGAGGAGTGCAAGGAGAGGGAAGACTTTGCCCCCTACGGGGATGTGAGCCCCCAAGTCGTTCTACCTAACAGTCACCTTGCCCAAGGTCTCTCATACCCCTAAAATGACCGCGGTTCACTCTGCAGGCACGCAGGACCCCGAACCCCCTGACACCCCGATCGCTCCACCTCCACTTACCGTCTCGCCCGACGTCGCCTTCCCGATTCTTTTCTCACCTTTTTGGAGGTGCCGGCTGGGTTCGTTATTGAGGTCGGTTTCTTAGGGGTTTGTTTTCGATGTGGGCTGTGTTTTGTCCAGTGTCCTTCTCCATGCCAATATGTTATCGGCTTTAACGGGCCGTCTATCCGCAATAGAAGGAAGGCCGCCCCACTACCCGCGGGCCTCGTGGATTTACTATTTTCCAAGCGGTGTTTGCTTTCCACGGATGGTGATTACTCAGACAATTGCTAGAATTATCCTGCTCTCTACAATCGCTAAGGCTTCCCTTCTACCTTCGTGCTTCCCCTGTTCCAGTCCCCATGCTCTCTTAGTCCCTCAATCAGATCTCTCCAGTCTCTCATCCTCAACCGCTAGGTTTGGGCACGGCAGAGTAGTGAACACTGCGTTGCCGAAGTCGCGCAACAGTTGTATTGTCGACCTTCCAGAGCTACGCGAGAGGGCTACATATCAGTTGAAAGGTGTTATGTTACCTTTGGGCACCATTTCTATGGTTACCACAACGCATTCTAGTATTTTTCCTTGGGCTCTGAAGTTCGTGAGCGCGTATGCCGCTGTCGAGGGCAGTCGCTTACCGTGCACTGTCTTGGTTTTCTTTGGCGCATACCAGTCGATGACGCACGTTCTCTCCATCGGCTCAGGTGGCATTGAGCATGGTTCGATCCACCCAATGGAAGCATCCGCCGTGCGTGTCTAGACCAAGATTATGGGGCACTATGCTAAGCCGTATCTCTACAGCTCCCGACTCAGGCGGCTGTTCTTTTTCTCGTGCAATAAAATGTCGACTACCGTGCCCCTGGTTCTGTTGACCACGTCAAGGTTCGTTCCGACCTTGTAGACCCCCACGAACTCCATCCCTATGGCAGTTCAATATTACAATCTTCAAGGCCACCAGTCCCGTCACGTTCGCCGCCGACATGGTTGACATTCACATCGTCGAACTTCCGGAGGTGATCGGCAACCTCCAAGCTCTGCAGTGATGGAGTGGACACTGGCCCAATTTCCCCAGCCCCAAGAAACGTAGGGTATGGGAAGTCCGTGATGATATATCACTTATGATCGATCCACTGACTCGTATTTCAATTCGACAAAGAAGACGCGTGATTTAGGCCTGCAGCGACGACTCTAATCGAATAAAACATGTCCCCTGTGACATTTCCCCCTCCATCTGTACTAATTCCGATAGCGTAGTTTTGTTGGAAATTACCCCTCTTTGGTATGAATCACTTGTGTGTCTCAGTAGGCTTGCACAAGGGGAGAGCGGCAATGTTCTGGCCCAGAAAATGTCCATGATAAGCGAGAATAACGCACCATGTTCGGGACATTTTCAAAAGCAGAGCACGATACCTAGACTTCTGATATACTTAGTCAGTCGGCTGGACTGCTGCTGAGAAGACTGTTTCCGTTTTCCGGGTTCGGACATACACCAGACACTGAGGATGATCCCCCACATGTCCGTCACAGGTCCATATTCCGGGCCGACCTCGTTGTCGTGTTGTAGGCTCTCGCATAAGCCCCTGGTCCGGAGGCTGAGCTCCTTCGCTAGAGATTGGGGCAAGGCGTTTGTCTACTCGCGTGCTTGCACGCGTGACATCCAAGTCTAGGGGTAGGTAACAGTACTAGATGTCTCTATGCTCTGGAACACGGTTTTACGTAATTCAAATACAGTTTGCTTACCAAGATGTTGTCAAGAAGCAAACCGAACGATCTCGGCTCGGCTAGCCGCCTACCCGGTCAACTTGGATGCCACAGAAACACCTCCCAATCACCCCTCACCAATTCCGAGCCCAGAAGACACTGTGAACAAAGCCCGACTCCAGCCGTACCACCTACTCAGTAAGGTTGCTTACGATATCTTTCTAATAATTGTCTTCTCGTGCTGGATAGGCGGTACTGCAACGAAGCTTATTGCACTGGCGGCAAGTGTGTATTTATTCCATTTCACATTTCACACATCCCTCGTGTATAGAATACTTCGAAGCTGTCTATAGCTCGTAATTCAATGATGTGGTGGAACTTTCGGCACAGCTCCACCGCTGCGAGTTGTTGTGATGTTGTGGCTGACACTCAGGGTCCGAGGTCAACAAACGCCGGGTGACCGGGATGAGCGATTTCGGCGTCCCTTCCCGATCCCCCTTCATCATTAGTCGTCAGAGGCAGAGCAGTACTTGCTGAGGCTGGGCGCAAACTTGCATGGCACCATTTACCTGGGGGACAGAAAGGCTTGGTGACCCTCAGTATTTTGGTCGTCCTGCAAACGGACTCCCATTCGGTCCCCCTCCACCTGTTCAACAGTTCTTGGGTCTCAAGTACTAAACGCTTTGGGGAACATCCGATCTGGTTGCCGATGTATTGCGAGCTCGAAAATGCCTGTGAGGCGAGTCAGGAAATCTCGAATCGAGACCACGTGCACTGATGACTTTGCAGCAGCCCACGAGGCGGTGCGGTGAACAAGTGGCCCTTCTCCCTCCATCTCTCCGAATCTCTCCCCATCCCTCCCCACTTGTTCTTCCAGTTTCATCAACTAAATACACACCTCACCGATCATCGTCCTCAGAAGTGGGTCGATGCCGACTAACAGCCAACCACCTCCCAAACCACCTGCCAACCGTGGCGGGCCGGAAACCGCCTCGCATGACGACCTGAACACAGGTCTTGACGAGAGAATAGAGTCATTGAAATCAGCCGTAGTATCAATCCTCAAAGTATGTCGGCTCGATGCGCGTATGGTCTGCGTCGTCAATACTGACGATATTCTAGGGCACCGATTGGCCATCCGATTCGACGGACGCAGCCAATGATTTGATCAATACCATCAACTCCTGCCCAGATATCGCCATCAATAGGTCGCACACGCCAAAGGAGCTGCAAACTGTCGTCCAAAAGTACATAGAGTGAGTTCAGTGCTGCGTGAATGGGTCAGCTCGCTACAGCAAGTCTCGACTAGAACCCTAGACGACATTCACATCCGGCTACGAGATGCGTCGTCGAAGGCGGCGATGAAACGATGGAAGTTTCTCCAACTGATGAAGTCAATCGCCTCGAACCGCCTCAGCAAGTGCACTTTACTGTTCCAGACCTGTCGAGATGACCTATTGAAGGCAACGGATGCTCTAAACGTACGTTGCTTCAGGTTTTTGCACCAGCTTTTGTGTCTCATCTAGCTACTACAGGAACACATGGAGAAGGATCGGGCGAAAAGTAAATGTGACCTCGGGTTCACGCACGTGCATGAAATTGATGATTCATTCTGCTCAGCAGCCAGCGTCGCAGGTGGTCTCGAATCCTCGCGAGAAGCCCGGATTCATCCCTCGGGCCCGGGCGTCGCGCAATCGCTTGCGCCCGACCCACCGACAGGCACCGCAGAGCAGGGATCCATGTCCGACGATTCTACTCAGAACCCACTCATCTCTCGAGGCTCTCAATCAACGACGCCTAAAACCCAAAATTCACGAGTTCCTATTAGCGATGAAGCACTCTCCATTGCTAGAAAGACTTTCAAGAGTGTGGAGATCGGATCCGGAACCATTCCCATCGTAGGGAGCTACGTAGGAGCGGCCGCCAAAGTCGGATTAGCGTTTGTAGAGACGCTGCAGGTAAATCATATCCAAGCTTTGATAGTTTTTCAGGCCCTCATACGCCTATTCTTTTTGCAGACGATGGACAGAAATGACCGCCTTGCCATCGACTTAGGAGATCATACATCGAAGCTGAACAAACTTGTGGAGACATTGAAACGAGCGTCAAACATGAGCGAAAAGGATATGGCCGATCATATCGATGCCTTGCATAGGTACGCTTATTACAATTCACCGGGGCGGGCGCTGCTGAAATGTTGTGCAGGGAGCTTCTCCTAGTCAACGAGAAAGTAGAAGAATGGAACTCCCTAGACCGATTCAAGAAAGCATTTTCAGCCCGTGACCACGGTGAGATGCTGAAGGATTATCAGGCGAGAATCCAAACGGCTCGAGAAGAAATGCAGGTTTGTGGCAAATGGAACTGTTGCGACGTGATAGTTGACTAACTGGTCGGCCATCAGCTTCTAGTCAGTGTCGACAGTCGAAACATCATGCTAGACCGCGGTACGTAGCCCCAACACTATCAAGTTGAACTTTACTAATATTATTTCATCGAATATCCACTCACGGGAAGAGCGACGTCGTCTGCTGAAGTGCCTTGGAGACGGACAATCCGGCGCGCGAGGAAACATCATCGAGGATATCATCTGTTTCCCCGGGACAAGGCTGGAGATATTGAAGGAGATAGACGATTGGATCGAGGATACTTCCTCCGCGAACCCCGTATTCTGGATCCGCGGAATGGCCGGCCGAGGAAAATCAACTGTTACGTCGACCGTGGTTGACAATTGGAAATACCGAGCCTCCTGCGCGATATTCCACTTTCGTCGAGGCCAAGCCGCGCTCAACTCCCGTGTTATATGCGCTCTTGCAAGGCAGCTTGGAAGCAGTCTGGTCTCAGAGGTCAAGAACGCAGTCCTGGACAGCGTGCGGGAGAACGAGGACATTGCAGACCCAGGCCGACGACTGGATGAGCAGTTCGAAACGCTTTTGGTCACTCCCTTCTCCAAGGTCGAGCAACACACCCATCCCATCCTCATTGTCCTCGACGCCCTCGATGAGTGCGACAATCCAAAGGACGCCGTAGACCTGGTCCGGCTCATCCATAAACACTCTGCGTCGTTCCCGAATAATGTCAAATTCCTCCTTACGTGTCGCCCGGAGGCTTCGATACTTCGCAATCTCGAGCCAAGGCAATGGTGCAATGCGGACTTGGATGCCGCATCGGGCACGAACGATGACCTTGCTCGATTCATTCAGGCCGCTTGCAATCACATCAGGGATGACCACAGCCTATCACATGACTGGCCTTCAGCTCGACACATCGAGCAGTTGGTTCAAATGTCACAAGGCCTATTCCAGTGGTCCCGCACCGCAATTACGTACCTTGGTGAAGGCTCGCCTGTCGATCGGTTGCGGAGGTTGCTGGACCGTCCTGCAATGTGGAGCGGGCTGGACGAGTTGTACCATCAAATCCTGTCAAAAGCCTTCATTACTGTAAGGTTAGACCGTGTTCGAAAGGATATCCTTCGCCAAGTGGTGGGAATCCTTGCGGTGGCCCCGTACCCTGTCTCCCTCGAAGTGATCGCCAACATTCATGGGAGACACGCGATCTTCGCCGGGGCGAATCAACAGGATATCATCCAGTTTCTACGCAAAGACATTCTCGCGGACCTCAGCTCTTTGCTATTCATCCCACAGTCTCCAACCGAGACCATGCGCCTAATGCACACCTCCATTCGGGATCTTGTCGTTAGCGAGAAGAGATGCGAACAGCAGCCTTACTATATCGATATCATTCCCTGCCATAGGCAACTGGCAACCACCTGCTTTGATATTCTGCTCGAGCACCTGAAGGAGAACATTTGTAACCTGGTAGATGTTTGGAAACCAAGTTCGGAGGTTCAAGACGTCGCTGAAAGGGAGGTATCAAGCGGCATCCGATATTGCTGCCGAGCGTGGCCCACCCATCTCACGGAAGGAGTCAGAGGCCCACATCACGGCGCGCGCCCGGCGCTGGTTTTCCCTTGCGGGGATGTTCGGATTTCGGCTTTCTGATGGGATCTTACAGGCGCTGGTCCACGGTTATAGAGCTCCGCTAGTCTTGTGGGCCTGTTACAAGGGTTCAAATCCCTGAGACTGTCCCTGAATGAGATTGTGGTCCCCACAATTTCTGAGTGCGCGATACATACGCTTATGAACAGATCACTAGACTGCTCCGCCAAATGTAAGACATGGTCAGGGGGGCCTAATTATTTCTTCTAACTACTTGAGATACATTTTGCTCCAGGATCATGCTATGAATGCATGTAAGCTTCAAGAATGGTAGGAATGTTAATTACAGGGTTAAACGGCAAAATGCGGCCACGGACGAATCTGCTTTCAGACTGCCTCTAGATCCTTGTCCCTTCACAGGCATACTCAACATCGCATGTGGCAAATATTTGGATCGACACTTTGTGTTTACATTGGCATCTTCGGCTGTTGTTTCAGGTCGGTGATGGTTCCTGGGAGGAGGGTTCATAAACAAACACGCGTCCAAGTTCAACTTGCGAACTTCAACACCCAACCGTTCCCCGTCCCCTATCCCCCGCCCCTCGTCCTCCCCCTTCTCTCTCTCGCGCGCTCTCTCCCTTCCGTTCTATTCTCTCTCTGTCTTCTCTCCTGTCTGAGCTTGGAGGGCACCTCTGCGGTCAGGTGCGTCATATGCGTGTATGAACACCTTAGCTCGGATACTGTGGCCTTCGTATTTTACGCCTCGAGACGACTGAAGCTGCCCTTTCTCTACGAGATCTCAACAACATGAGCTACCAACTGTTTCCTCACTGCTTGATGACCTCCTCTCAATGCAACATTGATGACTGGCTGGGTTAACTTTGTAAGTAGTGGGGCACCCGTTTGATTCT
The DNA here is from genome assembly GCA_019633405.1 of Tulasnella sp. 408. NCBI lineage: Eukaryota > Fungi > Basidiomycota > Agaricomycetes > Cantharellales > Tulasnellaceae > Tulasnella > Tulasnella sp. 408. The sequence goes on from WSTX01008087.1 coordinate 15,344, forward strand.
GAACTGGACTTTGCGCTCACCCGCTTCGCCCTAGCGAACTCCTGCCCTTGGAGGCCGGTCTAGACTCTACTTGGTAAGTTCTGCTTGATGGATCCGCTACCCTCCGTCTCTAACCTACTTCTCTCTCGCTGTCGCTATTCAGTCACGCTGTATGTATTGTGCTTCAGTGGGGTCGTGGCCTAGAGTGCGTTCACTTCTGTGTTTGCAGCACAAGACCAGTAGTTATACCTCAAGCGAGCCTATCGTATTTTTTACATTAGTATATTTAGCATATCGGTGAATATATATATATATATGCATACCATACAATGTGGGCTATCTAGAGCAGATATGAATGAAATAGATTGCAATGCTTGTTGCTAGAGATAAGAACAGATCAGGGGTTATCGGTGCTTAGAGATCTTACAAGGTCTCATCAGCCTTACAACCCTTACGGAACCCCTAAACTTACCATGCTGTTATGTGCGGTTATCGGTGACCCCTAAACTCCGATGAGCCCTCCATGCTTTTTGCTCCTTATAATACTTTATAAACGCCTTACAATCAATGGTAAGCTTGGGGTGTCGGACGTGATGCAGACCGAGGGGACGGCGGAAGTAGGGCCGAGCTGGCGCAGCTTGAGTCATTTAGCAAGGAGAAACTCATGTGCTGGCTGGAGGTAATGAGCGTGATGGGAGCTACCAAGGACGCCATCACCTCAGCGAGGCTAATTTCTCAATGGCTTCTGGTGAGTTGATCGCACTAGTTCCCAATGTATGCATGGACTAACGAACGGAAATGACTTAAGCAACTATCCCGAAAGAATTCACAGTATGATCAACTTGCTGTGCTTTGGAACGATGCTCAGCGATTCATCAACACATTCTTCGAACCGATTTCATTTGGACCACTCCAGATTTATATATCAGCACTTCCCCATTGCCCTATCGAGACCGAAATGTGGAGGATATATGGGAGATATGCCAAAATCCGCACCCTACACGGTCATCAGATGTCAACGTGGTCATCAAATCTTTGGACCCGATCTCACAATTCGGGGGTGCTTACAGTTTCATTCTCACCAGATGGCAGGGTTGTGGCATTTGGATCTGGTGATGGGACGCTTCGACTCTTGGATGCCCAGACCGGAACGGAAGTAGGCGAACCGCTCGCCAGCCATGGTCACACGGTCCGGTCCGTTTCCTTCTCGCCGGATGGCAAGCTTCTGGCCTTCGGGTCGGACGACCGTACCGTTCGATTATGGGATGCTGAGACACGGGAGGCTGTGGGAGAACCACTCATAGGCCATACTAATGCAGTATATTGTGTCTCCTTCCTGCCCAATGGCAAGGTTCTGGCATCCGGAGCGTGTGACGGAACAGTTCGGCTCTGGAGTACCGAGACCGGAGCAGCGATGGGTGAACCACTCACAGGTCACAGCGAAACCGTTTGCTCCGTCTGCTGCTCGCCCGATGGCAAACTTCTGGCATCCGGGTCCTGGGACAAGACAGTTCGGCTTTGGGATCCTCATACTGGCGTGGTAGTGGGTGAGCCACTCGAGGGTCACAGTGGCTGGGTTTGGTCCGTTTGCTTCTCTCCGGATGGCGATCTTCTAGCGTCTGGGTCCAATGACGGTACGATTCTGCTGTGGAATCCTGAGACCCGGAGGACAGTGGGGGAGCCGCTCACCAGTCGCGGTAGTGGGATTAGAGATTTCCGCTTCTCACCTGATGGCAAGGTTCTAGCATCCGGTGGTAATGATGGGACGATCCGATTGTGGGACGCCCTGACCGGCACCCCAGTGGGTGAACCGCTTATTGGTCACAATGAATGGATTTCGTCTCTTTACTTCTCTCCAGATGGAAAAACCCTGGTATCTGGATCTGAAGACACTACGGTTCGACTCTGGGATCTTCAGGCCGGAGCGGCGGTGCCCGAGTCCCTCACTCGTCACTATGACACCGTCAACTCCGCCTGCTTCTCTCCCGATGGAAAGCATCTAGCATCCGGATCCAGTGATGGGGAAATCCAACTATGGGATCCTCACACCGGAGTGGCAGTGGGCAAACCGCTCACAGGTGACAGTAGGGCTCTGTGAGAAACTCACCGGGACTTTCTAACGGCGTTTCTAACACTATGTTTGAAACACCGGCGTTAGAAACAGGGGTTTGAAACACATATATAGGATGTCTAGTATACGCGGATGTGAGGGTACGTTACTAGACAAAACTAGCTTAGTCTAAAACTCGACTGGTGATTCGATCCTCTTCTTCTTCTGTGACTCTCCACTGCCTCCCGCCTCCGTCTTCCGTTTCTTCTCTGTTCCTACGACTCCGTCCGCTCCGAGAACAGGCTTATCGCTTAGTATATCCCTCAGATACGGCTCGGTGAGGTCTATACCGTCTTTCTCGAACTCAAAGATATCATCCACCACATGTTCACTCCGAGGAAGTGGCTGATGATTTGCATGTTCGGACCATGCCGCTTCCTCGGCCGGATCTTCCCTAACACCACCGGCCCCTCCTGCTTCCCCTGCGCACGGATCAACAGCAGCAGTCGCGCGAGGAGCTGCACCTGGTGATTCACTGGTTGTATTCTCTTTTTCGGCCGGCTCTTCGAGGTCTATGACCAGGGGCTTCTCCGCCGTCCCTTGGTCGGCGGGTTTGCTAGGCTGCGCTTGTGACCTGGGCCCCTGTTGAACCGGTTGAACGAACTCGTTAAGGTCACGCCATTTTGGGGCGACTGTCTTCCGAGGCTTCCGT
>WSTX01008088.1:0-18039 GCA_019633405.1 Tulasnella sp. 408
TTTATACACCCGGCGGGAACCATGATAAAGGGTAGACGGAATAAAGATACAGCCGCGGCTACCGACGTAACAGCAGACAAACAACGTCCCAAGACAATCTATATCTAGATCACAAACGAATCCGGTTTTGCTTTCCACCGTGCTTAACGACTAGGCCCCGCTCCTCCATTCGAGCCCGAGGGCTCTCCCGAAGACCCAGAAGGACCAGGACGGAAGCCCATCCGCATGCTCTCCAACGTCGGAGTCCCTGGCACGCTTGGAGAATTCGCTCCTGAAGCGGAACCTTTGACGCTCTTCCAAAACTCGCCTATCGAGGAGCGGAAATCCCCCGGTCGTGCTCGGGGACTTCGCGAGCCCATGAGCGAATCGTTTTCGCGATCTCGGTCGCGCTCGTCGTCCGATTCCGAGCCGTTGTCGCCGTCCTGCGATGCTGTGGATGCTGCGCGTCGCGCTTTGCGAGCGTGGAACTTGCGGCTCGCCACGGAGTTGGAGAACAGAGGGAGGAGGTACCTAAACGAGAATCCGCTGTCAGTCAGACTTTCCGGCCTCGAGATATGGACCGAAACCCCTTACCGTTCGTCGAGCGCGGTGAACCACTTGCCGTCCGCACCAAGCTCAGCAAGCTGCCGCAGCTCGGAAAGCCTGTCAGCTTGCATATTCGGGCCCGGTGGGAGGACCTCGCCGGCGTCCGAGTCGTCAGACCCAGCGGACCAAAGAGTGTTGCTCCGGCTGCCTCGTCGAGAATCGCGATTACCAGGCTGCGCATTGGGAGAATTCCAACTACGATCGCGGTTATATTAGTCTTTTGAGGTAGACATCCAATACCATCGAACGTACCCAGTTGGTGATCGCCTGAACCGACGATCCCGACTCGCACCGGGCCCTGAGCCACCTGACCAGTCTCCGTTCCCAGTTGCGTTCATCGGATACCTCTCTTCCTCGCTGCTATCCCCGTCACCTCCATCCTCGACACCGGTCCGGATGCCGAGAACCTCGAGCATGCGAGCGGTGGTCCCTCCGAACATGATGACCGTCAAGACGACGACGACCAACACGGTGGTTCGTAGCGCAGGCGCGTTGTCGCCCATGAACCCGGCCGCCAAAGCCACGCCGACCGCCCCCCGCAAACCGGCCCAGAAGAGCATCATTTGGTACGAGTGAGGGATCTCCTCTCCCCGTTTCCCTCGGGCGGTTCGGTGGAAGAGGTTGATCAACTCTGAGAGCGGGAAGACCGCGGCATAGCGCGTTGCACAGACGATAACCTTTATATGAAACAACCAAGTCAGCGGTTTGATGGCAATGGATAAGGAGCGGTCTGAATGCGTACCGTCGCAACGAGGATGAAAAGAGGCTTGAATACTTGGACGTCTTGAGTGAACAAGTTGAGGCCGAGGTAGATGAAAATAAAGTTCTCCGACAGCTGAGCGAGCACGGAAAACATGTATTTCGTAGTGCGCTGGGTTCGCCTTGACATTGTATGATAAGCGTAGTGCTTCAGCGTAATTCCGCAGAATAGGAGAGATACAATTCCTGTGGATCAACCAATTAGCGAACGCCAAACGCTGTTCCATGGTTGCATACGTACCACTCATGTGAAGACCGTTTGAGAAGAAGTAGCTGGTATAGGCGATGAGTGCAACAAGGCAGGATTCGATGCCTGGATACATGTTGAGGTTGGAGTGCTTGAGACCAAGGGAGCAGCCCAGACCGAAGACGACGCCCAGAGCCATCGACGAGATGAACGAGAACAAGAAGATGCCGATACCATGGAAGATCGACGACACGTAGATCTCACTTCCGTGGAACTGGGACAGGGTCCTATTGACGGTCAGTCAGCGCGGAAAAGGGTAGGCAAAATGACCGGTACTCACTCATACATAACGATACTGACGGCATCATTGAGGATGCTCTCTCCGAAGATGACGCTGTAAAGCTTGGGGTCGACTTTGTACTGGTTGAAGATGGCTAAAATTGTGACGGGATCCGTGGCGGAAAGTGTAGAGCCGAAGATGAGACATTCAATAAGAGTAACGTTCAAGGACTCCAACGATAGGAACGAGTAAATATAGGTCAGGACGCTGCAAGAGACCCCAGTTAACCCAATCGCTTGTCGGGCGATTCGCAACTAGCGCTCACCCAATGCCAACAGCGGAGATAAACGTGCCGACAAACGCAAAAGTAAGGATAGAACCAAAGTTTCTGAAGAAGTTTTCCTGTCGGCAGCCACCGAGTGAGAGTAAGCGCCAACGTCCCTGACGGGTCCTGAGAGCCACGCACTTGCTTCAGCTCGTAGCCCGAGTTCAAAATGATAGGCGGTAGTAACAAGTTGAAGAAGAGCGTGTGCTTGAACGTCTACGGCGCAGTGAACGGTCAGTCTTCCGTGACTATATGCCGCAGTGCCGGTCACCTAAACCGAAGAACGTACCAGCATTTCACGGATGAGGTGGCCTGGTGAGAGTCGGACGATCAACCCAACCACCATTCCAGCAAATATAGACAGGACCGTTTCGTGGATGGCGCGTATTCTTTTCACTTGCACATAGTATGACGCCCACAGCGAGAGAATGAGGAGGAAGCAAAGGATAGTCAAGGCCCACGCACTAATACGCAAATATGGAATCAGTCAGCATTTCATCGACTTCTGCACTGAGTACGTACGAGTAGAGCTCCTCTATTTCGGGAGTAGTCTCGGGTGGATTGGTGGACGTCGGGGGCGGCGCCACTGAGAGTGCCAACGCCATTTCGGGGATGGCTAGGTTGAGGGTGGCCGGGACGGTTAAGAGATCGTGGAACTTGGTGCTTGAGGGCGTGCGGAGCCTGCTGTCTATCGAGTTAACGAGAGAGTTTGGGCGAGTCAAAGGAATTAGATTGACGATTAGTAGGGCGGAAGGATGTGGTAAGAAGAGGAGGTACGCAAAGTCTCCTGCGGTCCACTTCGAAACCCAACTTTCCCAGCGTGCCTGTTCTATTCCGCGTCATTAGCTCTTCCCGCAGCTTCGCTTCTCGCCATGCAGGGAATTTTTAATGTACTAGGTGAGTGTCCTCTGAGCCGTCTGTTACTTCTTCTGAGCATCGACTAGGAGGTACCGCTACCGGGTCTCGAGACCCCAGTCCGACCCCAGGGCATCGGACTTATCGAGGCCACCGACGGCAATCTTTTATGCCAATCGACAATGCAGAGCTTGTGGAGCTCCGTGCCCGAACAAGAACCGATGCATCATATTCGAGGACTGCTTTGGCCATGCTCTCGTATAGTGTAATTATACTGAAAATTTTCGATCGTCGATTTTATCGTAGTAAGTCTAATTTTGGGGGTAATAAGCGTCTTGGGCAGTTTGAGCAACGTCCTAACATGACTTTCCTTCACCAAGTTGGACTTCTCTACGTGATTCTCGCTGCTGCTCTCTATCTTTGTGCCATCATTCGGCGCCGAAAGTCTCGACATGACTTTGCCGACTCCATCAAAGGTCGCCCTTCCCTTCGGTGGGATGAAGATGACATGTATGCTCCACGAACAGACGATGAAACGGGGACTGAGGCAGCTGCTAGACGCAAGAAGGACGCATCTGCTCTCCGCAAGCGCGTTTTTGGTGCCCCTTTCGTCACCGCAGGCTGGGTCGTCATACTCGTCACAGCGACCGTCGCCACGATCGAAATAGCTTTACTAGTACTTTTGCTCGCAGTATGATACGATGTTCAAATTCAATCCTTTCCAAAGTTTGGATCCGCATCCTGCAAGTTCATGTACAGGTCGGTGGCCGTTGGACGCCGGAGTATGTAATTAATTGGAAAGCCGCGGACTATACGTAGAGGATTGTAATGAAAACAACCCACATCACGAGGTCACTCAGCCTTCCTGAACATACCTTCGATTTGTACCTCCTTCTAATATTCATGTTGAACCTTGGGGGTAGTCATTGCATAGAGCCTATAGGAAACGCTCTCTTCAAACCCAAGTTGGTCAAGTATCTTCTTTCAATACTTTCAGGCACTGTCCATTTTAAAACATGCTCGCCAAACAAGCTTATAGTTCGAAATCGGGTCATTTGGCGTCATACGAGGCGTGCCTCAATATGAGGGCCGGGACGTGCCAGATACGTGATTTCAGTTCACCCAACTTGCGATCACGAGCTCTTATTGGTTAGAAGAGAAGGCAACAACGTACAAGCGATTCAGCTTAACTCGCAAATGTACCAGCACATAGACGAGAAGCCAGATGATAGTCACTCCATAGCAATAACCTAACTTTATCCGAGGAGTCCGTTTACTCGGCATAGGTCGATCCTGATCCGAACGTAGACTTTATTCGCTTCAGCGTATGACCAACGGTCTCAGTGTACCTGCGTGGTGCACGGTAAACGCTCCCCGGTCCAAATCGTGTTTGCTCGGCCCAGGTCGCCTCCCATGCAAGTGTGAACTTATTGTCCCGCAGCAATCTACACGCTTACCAAGAGTGCCCGTAACCGGTACTGATATCGATATAACTCTACATAGAGATATCTAGCTACGAGTTTAAAGATTTAGGATGTCAGACCGGATTCTGTGTCGCCTTAGCACATAACGTGAAGATCCAGAAAGAAAATAACAGAATTTACCTACTGGAGAAGAAAAAAGGGTTCTACAAAAGCTAGCTAATGACAAGCATAGTCGTGCTAACAGAACAGGCCAAATATCAGTAAAGTAGGATACTGTATAACTTCGACCTTAGCGGCGGTCCCATGTCCCACCCCATTTTTTCTGACACCAGATTTGGCCCACTTTCCTTATGGATTCTCCAGGAACGTCCGTGGAAATTTTCAAAAACGCCACAGGAACGACGCTAAGGTCGAAATTATACAGTATAATGCAAACATTCCATTTCCGAAGTTTGGTGTTGGCCCTAAATCTTCGTCAATGCGAGTGCGAGCGAGGATTCTTGGATATAGGTGAAAGCTAATCTGGCGTAGACATATATGATTTGGGGATAGAAAGCCCATCAAGTTTGAAGCTAGTGCGAGCCATTCCATTCACCATCGTAACGGCCGCGCCGATGAGCTATCGATCATTAAAGTATTTACCAAGGTGAATTAAAGTTTTGAAGCGAAGCGAGGCCCGATTGCGCCCACCATTTACCGCTATAATGTCCGATATGGGTATAGATTTCTTGCGCCTCGGTATAGGACGATGTGGCTTGGCTATGCTGGAATTGACCACGGTAGACATCTCCTAGGCCGCACAAGGAATTCGCTCGACCCTCGTCATGACCCATGCGGGTGTAGATCTCTTGCGCTTTGGTATAGGATGATTTGGCTTGGTCGTGCTTGGATTGACAGCGGTAGACCTTCCCCAGGCCGAAGAAGGCACTGGCCCGACCCTCGTCATGATCGATACTGGCGTAGATTTCTTGCGCTTCGATATAGAAAAATGCAGCTTGGTCGTACTTAGATTGATGGCGGTAGATCTCTCCTAGGCTGCGCAGGACATGGGCCCGACTTTCGGCATAATCCAGGTGGGCGATGATTGGCAGCGCTTCAGTGTACGACGATGTCGCTCGGTCGTGGTTGTATTGACCGCGGTAGACATCTCCCATGCTGCACAAGGCATTCGCCCGACCATTGTCATGACCAATGCTGGCGTAGATTTCTTGCGCTTTGCTGTAGGACGATATGGCTTGGTCGTACTCGAATTGACTGCAGTAGACCTCTCCCAGGCCGTACAAGACATTCGCTCGACCCTCGTCGTGACCAATGCGGGTGTATATCTCTTGCGCCTGCGTATAGGATGATGTAGCTTGGTCGTGCTTGGATTGACAGCGGTAGACCTTCCCCAGGCCGAAGAATGCACTGGCCCGACCCTCGTCATGACCGATCCTGGCGTAGATTTCTTTCGCTTCGATGTATGACGATGCGGCTTGGTCGTAATTAGATTGATGGCGGTAGACCTCTCCCAGGCTGCGCAGGGCATGTGCCCGACTTTCGGCATGATCGATCCGGGCGAAGACTTCTTCCGCTCTTTTGTAGCATGATGCAGCTCGGTGGTACTCGGATTGACCACGGTAGACATCTCCCAGACCGCACAAGGCACCCGCACGACCATCATCGTGGTCGATACTGTCGTAGATTTTCTGCGCCTCGGTGTAGGATGATGTCGCTTTGGTGTGCTGGAGTTGACGGTGGTAACACTCTCCCAAGCAGTGTAAGGCATTGGCCTGACCCTCGGTATTACCGATGCGAGCGCAGATATCTTTCACTATATTAAACGCCGACGTCGCCTCGAAGTACCTGTCTTGCTGAAAGTAAAGTTTGGCCAGTCCGTATAAATCATTTGCTCTTCCCCTCAGATTACCGATGCGGCTGTCGATTCCTAAGGCTTGAGTGTACATCGATTCGGCTTGAGTGTATTTGCATAGATCGCAATAAACTCGGCCTAATCCCATTAATGCTTGTGCTCGACCTTTGTCATCTCCAATGCGGGCGTAGATTCTCCGTGCTTGGCTGAACGCTTCTTCGGCTATCGCCAATCTAGATTCAAGGTAAAAAAGGCTTCCCAGCCCTTGAAACGCATTGGCACGGCCCTGCCAATTGCCGATGCGATCGTAGATCTCGTACGATTGGCGAAACATTTCTCCGGCCCGGTCGAAGCCGTATCGAACACGATAGATGTGACCCAACCCGCAAAGCGTGCTCGCTAGACCCTGGTCATCCCCGAGATCACTATAGATGACCTGCGCATGATTCAGATAATCTTTTGCTTTGCTGAGCTTCCATTGAAGATGGCAAATATCTCCCAGATTCCGTAGCGTGTTCGCTAGACCTAGGCTATCGCCGATACGAGCGTAGGTGTCCTGCGCTTGGGTGTAAAACCCCTCCGCCGTAGAATATTCACAATGAATTTCAGCCAAGTTGCCCAGCAAATGCAAGGCGTTTGCTCTCTCCTTACGGGTCGACATACTGTCTGCAATGTCGAGTACTTGGAGGAACAGAGCTGTGGCGTGTTCATAGCGAGCGTGCAAGTAATGCATGCGACCCATTTGTAATAAAATACGACAGTTCCCGAGTTTTGATCCCGATGGCACACCGCCTAAGGGTGGTACTGATGGCTGAGAAGAGGGCGCGTTAGCAATCGCCAAACGAAAAGCCTGTCAGACTAACCACCCGTTTCACCTTGTCACAGCATCTAGAAGCGTTCGGTCGATATCGTGGATTAAACGCCCAACAATCTGTCATCAAACTGCAAAGCCTATCGCAAAACGATAAATGCCCCTCTTCTCCAGCTGAGGGCACTTTGCCCTCGATCACCCTCAGCGTAATGGCTGCTCCCGAATCGAGCTCTGAGAACGGAAGTTTATCCGTCATTATCTGTGAAATAACAGATGGTTAGGACTTGATGCCCATTGCCCAGCCCGGGGGTTCTCAAACAACTTACTTCCCAGCACACCCATCCCGCCGACCAAATATCACTAGGTAAATCCGGATGATTTCCATTGACGACTTCGGGAGGCGCCCAACGTAGTGACCAAGCCGGTCCAGTCAAGGTTAGCTGGTTTCCAGTTGCAACTACGTGTATTTGGTGGCAATCTTCTTTCGAGGTTGAATCACCCTCTAGTCCTCGGTCTTCGGTCGCGCCTCCGTCCACCGACTGCCTCATTATACGAGCGGAACCAAAGTCGGCAATTATCGCACGATATGAAGAGCTGACGAGAATGTTGAGCTATAGCGTCGCTGGGATGAGATGCGAGGTGAGGGCATATACATGAATTAACTCACCGACTTGAGGTCGCCATGGCAGATGGGCGGTTGGTGAGTATGAAGATACTTGAGACCCTCGAAAGTATCCTGAATCTATGGTCAACACCTTGTGAACTTGCAGAAAGTCTCTTTCATACTGGATGATTGCTTACGAGGGAGATGCGTTCGGGGATTTCCCACTTTCCCGACGCAAGGAACTCACTGACGTTTCCATTCGGCTCCCAAGGCATGATTATCCAAGCCTCTCCATTTTCAAGGTCTTCGACGAACCCGATCAATTTCACGATATTTTCATGAGACAATCCAGACATCAGCTCAACTTCATGAGCAAAGTTCTGGATGCGTACAGGTGAGCGCTTCGAGTAGTGCCTAGGATGTAGTCTTCGACCTACGTTCGAAAACGCATGTTTATCCATGCTACAGTGATATCCGAGTTTTTTCACTGCCACTTGTCTCTTGTAATACCATACCCCCCGCTGCATTGTTGCTTGCACTACCTGAGCTTTACCACCTCTTTTACACAGCTCTGACAAGGTGTTATTGATTGCGCTAGGTTGGATCCGCAAGCTCGACAAGTTACCGAGCCTCTCCCGCTGTCCATAACCTCAGCTCGTCAGTCGCCCAAGCCATCGGGGATCGAGAGGATGGACCTACCGCAGAGAGCTTCTTTGATTTTGGTTGGGCGTCTATTGCCTCCGGATTATCTTGTTGCACCGTGTTGTCTTTGTGTCTTCTGGCGGTTCCATTAAGGGAGGGAGCTCGGCGGTGAGAGAATACAATCCAAACACCGAGGTCGTAAAGGAGTCCAAGGAGCCATGAGACGAATGCTTGCATCTCACAAAGAGTTATGGCGAGAAGAGTACTTAGTGAGGAGGATAAGAAGAAACCGCGTGCGTCTATAACGGGGAGCAACGAGCACCAGCAAGAAGCGTTGTATGAAGCTGAGGGATTGTAGTCGAGCCGACTGACAGATATGGGTGGTGAGGACTCGAGTACACGCTTCTCTCGCGCCTTACACCCTTCCAGTGGTTTGCCTTGTATGACGCTCCGTTTGTTCAAAAATTCCGCACGCGCGAGAATTCACCTCCGCCATACAAAAATAACGGAGCGTCATACCATTACGTGCACCCCAGGGAATACGAGCATTGTGCACCATGTGAAAGCCATTAACAAGAGCTTGAGGGGTGTTAAATCTCAAGAAATCCCCAAACGAAGGTGCAAGAATCGCAGGACTAGCACAGCTACAGATCCCTCGGTCTCAGTCTCCCTGCTCGCCAACTGATGTATGAGCTAATACCACCCCCGCCAAGTCATTTTTCTGATTTCTATGACAGTTTTCTTCACGGAAAAATATTTGCATGTCCTGGTCGGAACGCAGAGGGCTCCATCCGGTACATCCGGGGGTTAAGATCGAAGCGTGAAATCCTTACTCCTTACTCATTACCCGTGTATAAGAACCTCGCCATAGCTTACTCTGTCCACCTCCACCCCTGATTCGCGAACCCTATTTGATATCATGTAAATGAGCGACTACTACCGAAAGGAGCGGTGTAGGTAGGTAGATGCGTGTGTACGGGAGCTCTGTCTCTGTTGTAGCTACACTTAGCTCTCACGACTGGCGGGGACCTAAGCCCCACCAAGACTGTCCTGTCCATCCCTGTTGCCAGCGAGAGTCGAGGCTGACGGAGATCCGGGTCAAACTCTGTTAGGCCGCTGACCCAGCTCGGCTGACGGACAGAGGGGGAGACCTAGTGCAAGGCCAAATGGTAAGACCTAATTTAAATATGTTTCGACCCAATTTAGTTGATCTGGTATAGCCGTCAGTAGAGGCATCTCAGAGCGGTAGAAGAGCGGTCACAGAGTGGTGATGAGGGCAGCCCGCGTTGTTAGCGACGCCTGCCACGCCGGAACGAGCCCGCGATCGGATTCCGGCCAAAGGGGTATAAAATGTCAAGTGAATCGGGGAAATAGTAACTGGCCCTCTTTCATACTCAGTTATAGGTATATCAAGCTATATTCAGCTTGAAAGCGTGGTCCAATCACCCTAGATATTACAGCTGTTCTCAAATTTCTTGTCACTCGCGCGCGTTTTTTTTTTTTCAGGCACCACCCGTTGCATGTTGCCCCGCTCACCTCTCGGCTAGTAGTGCACGTAGGGCTTAGAAATTTTGTATATCGTATAATGCATGGTATAGCTATATGTATACGACGTTTCAAGAGAGTACGCAAAGTCTCCTGCGGTCCACTTCGAAACCCAACTTTCCCAGCGTGCCTGTTCTATTCTGCGTCATTAGCTCTTCCCGCAGCTTCTCTTCTCGCCATGCAGGGCATTTCTAATATGCTAGGTGAGTATCCTCTGAGCCGTCTAATACTTCTTCTGAGCATATACTAGGAGGTACCGCTACCGGGTCCCGAGATTCTAGTCCGACCCCAGGGCACCGGACTTATCGAGGCCACCGACGGCAATCTTTCATGCCGATCGACAATGCAGAACTTGTGGAGCTTCGTGCCCGAACACGAACAGACGCATCATATTCAAGGACTGCTTTGGGCATGCTCTCGTATAGTGTAATCATACTGAAAATTTTCGACCGTCGATTTTATCGTAGTAAGTCGATTGGTTTTTCGGGGCGATAAGCGTCTTGGGCACTTTGAGCGACGTTTTAACACGACTTTCCTTCCACAAGTTGGACTTCTTTATGTGATTCTCGCTGCGGCCCTCTATCTTTGTGCCATCATTCGGCGCCGAAAGTCTCGACATGACTTCGCCGACTCCGTCAAAGGCCGTCCTTCCCTTCGGTGGGACGAAAATGACCTGTACTCTCCACGAACAGACGATGAAACGGGGACTGAGGCAGCTGCTAGGCGCAAGAAGGACGCATCTGCTCAACGCAAGCGCATCTTTGGCGCCCCTTTCGTCACGGCAGGCTGGGTCGTCATCCTTGTCACGGCGATTGTTGCCACGATCGAAATAGCTTTACTTGTACTTTTACTCGCAGTATGATGCCTCGCTTAAAATCAATCCTATTTCTAATGTTTGAAGTCACATGTACAAGTCGGTGTCGTTGGACGCTACGAGTATGTAATTAATTGTAATGCCGCGGGTTGTGTATTTTCATCATCCGCCTTGCTGCAAGCTAAGTTAGTGGCGGAGGACAAGGTTCGGAAGGGCCTGGTGGGCGGTAGTGTCAACCGGTCTTCAGACATCGCCTTGTCCCAAGTTGACCACCGATTCTTCCCCATCAAAAAACCCCATCACCACCGATTCCCTCCTCAAATTTTATCAGCTCAACTAAAAAAAAAGAAAAAAAAGGGCGAGCAGGACTCGGTCGTCATACCTGGTAGAGCACTTGCTACTATGGATTCCAGAAATCGATAAAAATGAGGTAAAATCACCACCTGTCGCTAACTAGTCGTTATCGCTCTCAACAATATACAACGCGAAACAAATTGAAACAGGGGCTACTGGACCCTGAATGAGAGTTTGCGGCAATCGACTCCTTTTCAAAATTCGCATCGGATGGTGGTGGACATTTGGCTCCAGGAGGCCGGGGTCTCTTGGAAGCTCGTCAGGGTCCATGAGATGAGAAGTGACCTGGCACACTGTAATGAAGACCTGTCTAAATAACCCACACCACGGGGTCGCGCGGCCCTCCTAAACATGCCTTCGGTTGGCGGCTTATCCATCTAATAATCATGCCTAATTTTTGAGAGCAGTCGACAACATTCGCTGGCATAGACCCCACGAGAAACGCTTGCTTGAGACCCAAGCTGGTCAAACACCTTCTCTAAAGTGCTTATCTTCCAAATGCACTCGACATTTATCGTCAAATCGCGTCATTTGGCATCACCGAGGGCGTGCCTGATATGATGGCTGGCACTTGCCTGATAAGTTATTCCAACCCACTCAACCTCGCAATCAAAAACTTTTACCGGAGCAGCGCAAGAGAAGAAATGAAGTGATCGGTTGTTTATTACGAGGCCATCGAGTGACGTACAGGCCGGGCGCCGCAAAATCGATTCACGCTGGACCGCTTGGAAGCTCTGAAACACGACAAGCTGTATGACAGAGTTTTATTATGCCAAAGTGGTACGTCCACGCATTTAGCGCGGGGTTCCCGAAACCCAATACAAGGGAGTTTCTTGTTCGCGGGACACTGTCTTTATGTGACAAGCATCATACATAACGGAAATGGCCACGGTCTAATAAAAGTCCACATGCGCCAATTAGTGAGCATATCCAAGAGGTCTCATTACGACCATTTTGCCGAGTGTAAACCTCGTCCACGTACCTCCATCTCATACGGTACCCAACCAATAAGAAGCATCATCCGGGTCGACAGGCAGGCCGATCTCGGAGTAGATGTCTCGTGCCTTGGCATAGAACGCCGCCGCATCTGCTCTGCGACCTTGAATCTTGTAAAGGTGACCAAGGGCACATAGGGTGCTCGCTCGACCTTGGTCACCACCGATACGAGTGTAGATTTCTTGCGCCTGCGTATACGATTCTTCAGCCCCGGCGTATCTGTCTTGAGCGGTGTGGACGTCTCCCAGCCCTTTCAAAGTGCTCGCTTGACCTTGGTCATCGCTGATACGAGTGTAGACCTCTTGCGCCCGCGTATAGGATTCTTCGGCCTCGGAGTACTTGTCTTGATCGCTGTAGACGTCTCCCAACCCCTTCAAAGTGTTCGCTCGACCTCGGTCATCCGCGATACGAGTGTAGATCTCTTGCGCCCGCGTATAGGATTCTTCGGCCTCGGCGTACTTCTCTTGATCGTAGTAGACGTTTCCCAACCCTTCCAAAGTGTTCGCTCGACCTTGGTCATGACCGATACGAGTGTAGATCTCTTTCGCCCGCGTATACGATTCTCTGGCATCGGCGTACTCGTCTTGATTGTTGTAGACGTCTCCCAATCCCTTCAAAGTGTTCGCTCGACCTTGATCATCGCCGATGCGAACGTAGATCTCTTGCGCTCGCTTATACGATTCTTCGGCCTCGGCGTCTCTGTGTTGAGCGGTGTAGACGTCTCCCAGCCCCTTCAAAGTCTTGGCTCGACCTTGGTCGTCTCCGATGCGAGCGTAGATCTCTTGCGCCCGCGTATACGATTTTTCGGCCTCGGCATACTTGTCTTGAGCGTGGTAGATGTCCCCCAACCCATCCAGAGTGTTCGCTCGACCTAGGTCATCTCCGATACGAATGTAGATCTCTTGCGCTCGCGTGTACAGCTCCTCGGCCTCGGTGTACTTGTCTCGAGCGTGGTAGACGTCTGCCAACCCCGTCAAAGTGTTCGCTCGACCTTGGTCATCACCGGTGCGAGCGTAGATCTCTTGTGCTCGCGTATACGATTCTTCGGCCTCGGTGTACTTGTCTTGAGCGTGGTAGATGTCTCCCAACCCATCCAGAGTGTTCGCTCGACCTTGGTCATCGTCGATGCGGGCGTATATCTCTTGCGCTCGAGTATACGATTCTCCGGCCTCGGGGTACTTGCGTTGCAAGCGGTAGACATTTCCCAACCCATGCAAAGTGTTCGCTCGACCTTGGTCATCGCCGATGCAATTGTAAATCTCTTGCGCACGCGTATACGATTCTTCAGCCGCGGCGTACTTGCTTTGAGCGCGATGCACATCTCCCAAAGATATCAGCGCCTGAGCCAGATCCTCTTGGGGAACGGCGGAGTAGGTATCAGTTACCACCTTCTCAAACAATGGTGCCGCTTTTTCGGGTCTATCCTGTTGGTAATACATCCTGCCCATCTCCAGAAGAAGGTTAGGTGATAGCTCCTTGCTGCCTGGGGATGTTCTACGCGACGGGGGGACCGACGGCTTGAAAAGGAGGCGTTTGAGGGAAGGCTCATGAATGGAGGGATGTTACACTTGCCATCCATTGCACTTCATTACAACAGTGATTCACGTGCGGTCTATCCTCGGGCTTGTATTTCCAACAATCAGTCATTAAACTGCACAGGCGAATGACCTGCGACACCTCCGCGTCCTCGTGGATCATTGGTACTTTCCCCCGGATCACTTTCAACATAATGGCATAATCGCGTTTAACGTCTTCAAACGGAACCCTATCCGTCATCATCTAACCAAAAATATCGCCGACGGAATGTGTGAGCATATTGGCGACTCGCGGGTAGGGGCTAAACGTACTTCCCAGCAGACCCAGCCCGCTGACCAGATGTCGCTTGCCAGACCCGGTCGTGCTTCTTCCTTGACGATTTCGGGTGCTGCCCAGCGGAGTGACCAAACAGGACCAGTCAAGGTCAACTGATTGGCGGAGGCAACGACCGTGACTTCGGGACAACTATCCACCTCATGCGCAGCTGCAACCTGGCCCGCCTTTTGCGTTCTCTCTCGGTAAGCCGGTCGATTATCGTCGTTTCTCAGAACTCGGGCCGAGCCAAAATCGGTAATTACTGCTCGGTAAGACGAGCTGACGAGAATGTTGAGCTAAAACGACGTCGAGATGAGACTCCAGGTTTTAAACGGGACACCCATATTTGTGCCCTAACGTACCGACTTGAGGTCTCCATGGCAGATGGGCGATTGTTGTGTGTGAAGGTACTGGACGCCGCCAAACATATCTTGTATCTAGAATGTAGGGTCGGTGGTTTGACGTGCGATATAAGTATTTCCCATGACCGTGCGTAACTCACAAGAGAAATTCGTTCTGGAATCTCCCACTCTCCTGAAGCCAGGAATTCTCGGACGTTTCCGTTAGGCTCCCAGGACAGAACTATCCACGCTTTCTGATGCTTGAGGTCTTCCACGAACCCGATCAACTTAACGATATTCTCGTGGGATAACCCGGCCAGCAGTTCCACTTCATGAACAAACTCCTAACGAACCGAGTCATCAGGACTGCAGAGCGGAGTCAGAGGTAGAGAGTCCGACTTTGGGGAGCTTTTCGTCCGTGGCTTCGCCGCACCGAAGCTTCTTCACCGCCACCCGTTCGCCGCGTGCCCCCTTTTTCCGCTTGAAGGTAGCTCGAACAACATCCGCCTTTCCGCCTTTTCCCGTCGGCTCCGCAGCGATCTCAAGTTTTGTTGGGCGGATTCGATACTCTGATAGGCGACCAAGTCTTTCCCCCTATGATACAAATATTCGATGAGTAGTTTGTGCAGGCGATCACCGTGGATGACGGACTAGGGAGAGTCTTTTCGTTCTCGGGTCGGGAGCCACTTCATGAATCAATGCTTGGGCTAGGATAGAGTCAGAAGGTGGGACCTGGCCGTTATCTTGATTGCTGTCTTGGTCCAAGTCCATCTGGGTCGGCTGGGCGCTGTCGGGTTCAACGCTCTCGACCCCATTTATTGACGTTTGCATTGGCGGGGGTTCTGGATAAACGGATTAGATGCGGAAGAGCTACAGCGACTGATTCTGGGAGTAGTTCTTTAAGACAGATGCGTCCGGGATGGATGGATGAATGGAAGAGAGGTGCTGTAGGGTGGCGGTGCAAAGGGCTCCGCGGCGACACTGCACCACTCAGGCTCGCCCGCGCTATATGTCCCCCTCGGAACCCCCCACATGTTAGCACGTCAAGACTCAGTCACGAGCGAAGAAATCGTAGACAAGAGCTCAGCAGACTACGCGAGCTGTAGTTTCTTCAGCTATAGCAAGGTGAATATTCAATCTGAGAAATAAACTGTTGCCTAAAGCTGCGGGCGGTAAGCTCTTTTTCTGGTTGTGGTTCGGGTCGGTTCCAGTAGAGGGTGAAAGAGGATTTTCTTTTCGATGCTTGTACGTGAATACAAACCCAATCACGTCGGGACGCCAGGCAGCGGTGGGGTGGGAGCTACGAAGCCTTCGTCACCGTTGGGCTTGGTCCCTTGTCAATTCGACCTCTTCCGAAACAAGCGCACGACGCTCAGTCGGGTAGAATGGAGCATCCGGCCCTGTAATTTAACCCTAAATTCATTCTCTTCCTTTGTCTTTGGTGGCTCTGCACACGCATTGCGCGACTATTGGGCGTTTGTGGTTAGGTAATGTACGCTAATTTGTGAGTGGGCCGTGTCTCGTTGAAATTCGACTCGCTCCCCACCCACTTAGCGATGGCTACCTATCACCATCAACAGCACTCGTAACTCCGACACCAATTTTCGTTTCCGCCATCAGACGCCAGCGAAGCTAACCGTCGGACAGACCCTGTCGCATTAGCTCGTCGCGGTGCCTTTCCACCAGGTCATCCCCGCCTCCACTCCTTTCTTCACCATCTTCGTCCCCTACCTCCTCGGCGCGTCGAGAGGCAAAGGATCCCTTGGAGCCAGAGCGAAAAAGATTTTGAGCTTGGTCCTGTCATCGCTGGGGTTGGTAACGCGAACGGCCTAATAAAAAACCAAGATTTTGACTCACAAAGGCGGCAAGTATTGTCCAGGAATCCGATACAAAGCGAAACATACTATCGTATGAAGAGGCCATCTTCCGTAAGGTATGTAGTCTTCAGATTTGCCTAGTGCACACGAACTTCGATTCCTAACTCGCATCTGCAAGGCCAACCCCGTGCTATAGTCAAGTCTGGTCCCTTGAAACCGTCACTGTCGGACATGTTATTCAGGATTGAGAGTATTTCTTGTTACCTGCTGCAGGGATTAGCAAGCAATAGTTTCCCTCGGGTTTGTGAAAGGGAACCGATAGTCCGTTAGGTGTAGAGGCGGAACGTTCCTGTTTGGGACAGCAAAGAGGCTCGTAATGAAGAGCCTGTGCAGGACCGTTCCATCACATCCAGAATCATCCGGAATAGTTAAGGGGATGGTTGTGCTAAGGCTGGGCTCTTGGGATGTAGTAAGGACATACAATGCAAACCCGGCAGCTCGACCCGCTGTCCTGTTTATGCGTTTGTTCCTTCGCGGAGACCTTATATCACGTTTCGTGCTAATGCAATCTCCAGCAAGTATGAAGTGAATCCACTGGAGCGGTCAATTAATCCTCAAGAGCTAGTACTTCATGATCGGAAACACCCGAAGGAACGTTAAGGAGACCGATCAACCAACCGACGCCCAGACTCAGACGTTCTCGGAACAGAATAGTTCGCCGACAGTATCACATCATGGTACAAGACAATTTCCATCAATGATACCTATTTGACAAGGAGCTGCGGATTCAAAAGCGTGACGACCCTCGACTATCCAGAGTTTCTCCCAGATGTCCTAAGGTTGTTTCGACTCATACTTTTTTCTTGTTTTGAAACGCTCCGTTTACGAAGTCGAAAACGGATACATCCGCGATAAATGGCCCAGCTAAAGTCTAAGAACAGTGAAACCAATTGACCACCGAATATCGGTGCCGCATGAGCGCTTTCATAGGGGAGGGCGATAACGTTTCGATCGCTCTGAATTACCTTGAAAGCCCCGTGCACCGGATCGTCATTGATGTAGAACTCTAGGTCCGCCTCGCTCTGCAGGAGGGCAGTTTTCAACTATCAGCCTAGTGCCATGGACGATCGAGCTATGGACGTACATGGAAGGTTACAACGAACGAGTGCTTTTCCGAACGAATCCTAAATGAGATAGAGCTGCCAATCTAATGACGTCTGAAACGCACATCATAGCCTTTGTCATGTTCGGTCTCTCTAGTGACGTTTGATCCCGCTACCAGAGAGGCGATGTAAGGCTTTCCAGTGGCTACCGATACGCATGTGGTGGCCAGTTCCTGAAAACGTCTCGCTACCAGAGCTTTGTCTTCATCGGATGTCCCCAGATGGTACTTGAATTGAACAATATGAACGACTAGGGTCGGGGCCGTTGCAGGGGTGTCTGTGGACATGGTGTGTTCTGTTCGGAGCTTCAAGTAAGCGGAGGGCTGTGGGCTTTGCCGTTTGTGGTGGCACGGCCGGGTTTTAGCATGTGGATCTCCGGACACGGCGATTTCTGCTCGGACTTTGGGCTGGCACCGGAAGGAGCTGGATATGTACTGGAGTCCGCAGTCCGGAGTAGTTAATTACTGGATCTTTGTGTTCGAATTAAGGCATATTGGCGATCACAACCCTATATGTTTTCGAGGAGAAACTCGAATAGCTTTTCGGTTAGTGGATTGTGTATGCGTGACAAGCAGCATAAGTACTCCGAACACCACCTGATCAGAATTGGTTAGACGTTTTGCCGGCCCCTCTTAATGGAGTCCCGTTTAGCGCGGTGCATACACCAGCGCCCACACTGTATCGCGCGTCGCGGTGGTAACTTTACCATTCGGGTGCCAATGACGAGTGTTCTCGGTGGGGGGGGGGTCCCTCTTTGGGATAAGCGGTGATCGAGGGGCGTGTCACGATGGTCACGTTTGTCGACGAAACAAACCGTGACGGGGACTTCTCCTA
>WSTX01008089.1:0-15304 GCA_019633405.1 Tulasnella sp. 408
AAAAAGCGCCTCGAAGTCAAAATAAAGAGAGAGTTCAGCGATGAAACCGTAAGTTGGCATCACGTTTGGTCGCATTGCGATTATTAACACCAACTATTCTTTGTTTTCAGGACACTTTCACAGATTTCCGACGGTTGATGTTATATTGCTCTAGGTAAGCGTGTGCGGAAACCGACGCGACCAGCTGAGATGGAGGATGCTTTGTTTGTACGTTTCTAAGCCCCCGGCCATGACCAAGAAAACCCGGCAGAGGCGGATACAGGAACAACGCCCGGTAACCCTCCTAGCTTTCGGGATGCGCCGTAACAAATGACTCCCAGCAATCGACCTTCTTTGGACCTCAGACTGGCTGGGACGTCCAAGTCATTACTGAGCCTTTGCTTCCTCCTACAACCACGACCAACTTAGCCGAACATGAAAGGTTCGCCAATAGCAGTTTCTAGTTGAAGCCGATCCAGTTTTAAAATAAAGATAGATAAAACGTTGTTACC
This sequence comes from Tulasnella sp. 408, assembly GCA_019633405.1. Lineage (NCBI taxonomy): Eukaryota > Fungi > Basidiomycota > Agaricomycetes > Cantharellales > Tulasnellaceae > Tulasnella > Tulasnella sp. 408. The sequence goes on from WSTX01008089.1 coordinate 492, forward strand.
AGCCTGCAACGGAGACTAATGTGTACCAACGCTCCAATCTTATTGGTGCCCTAGGCGTCGTTTGTTTTGCCTCCGATGATCCTTCCCTTCCAGGTTATTACTCTGAAATATTCCCAAATCTCCGATCTTCCTGGTATTTTGGCTCCGTCTGATGTTGAACTGTATGCTATTCCTATAGAGGCTATCGATGCTACATGAACTCTTGATCAGATCGTATCGAAAACGAAGTGGGGAACGAAAGAAATTGTCAGCACGTTGAAGGGAGAGAGTTGCCCCGGAACTCAAAGGACTCGAACGCTCTCGATCAGAAAGTATAAAGCGCCAGCAGAGATCTCATTCGACAACTCCATTCTGTCAAGGACATTTGGGGAGAGCGAGGTGAGTGTTAACTTTGCGGATAGATCTGAATTAACATTATATGTTGGACTTAGTCGATCTCATCGAGCTGTAAAGAAGTAGTTTAGATAATATTTGGGTTACGCTGCTCTGGCATCGAAGATGCCGTGGTTCCCGGGCGTCAAGTCATCTGCATCCCAAAATCTTGGTTCGCGTTTCGAGGCGAACGAAGACCGGCCGTGCGATGCAACAGAGAAAGAAGGATCACGATCAGAACCTCCAACCACCGCTACCGCTCAAGCGATGCTCCAGTGCTCATTTGTACAGCTTGGCCAAGCTGAAAGGCTCAGGGCATAAGTCGAAGAGAATTCCCGCAACCCGACGCACCGGGATAATACATAACATCGTCATATCATCAATACCAAACGAGCGCAGACCCCCACACCCCCGCGAAGACTTGGCGAGACCATTCATCAAAGGAGACTCCGTTTAAGCATCTCTAATTATGACACTCGACTCCTTGCGAATCAAGAAGGGCTGTGAAGGCGTAAAGTGAATCCCGTACTGCATATATTCTACGGAGGAAGGAAGCGAGTCCCAGCTTGCCCATTTTGAATCTCCACCAAAATTCTGATGCCCCAGCCCAACAAATATATTTACCATAGTGGATGATATTGGATGATTTTTCCCGACGATCTAGCCGGTTTTCGACCAGGGCTCCGAAACCACGCTCTTTTCAACCCCATCATTTCTGCATTCTGAAATCCGCCTGATCCAAGTCAGCTACCGGGTTTCTAGTTCTGAGGGAATAACCTTGTACTCCGCTCTATTCCCTCCGAATAGCTTTCACAGGAGCCTTGATGGGGTGTGGTGTCTGTTAGCCTCTAGTGTGCTCAACGTCTTTCAGATCTACTGCATCAGGGCCCCTCTCGTTGCTTTGCTTCACTCAGCCCACCCACACCTCGAAGTCTAAGGAGCATTTTAATATAATCAGCTACTTTAAATATGTATTTGGGGATAATATTTACTACTCTATCCCTACGGACACCCGCTCTGAGTGGTGGGTTTCACCTGACCCGCGCTCTTTTATTCTATTTTATTTCATTTTGTTCGAAGCTGAAAGTTATTGATCTCGTGTCATTGAACGTAACAAGACCCTAACAATCTTCTTGGACGTCCGGATCTTATCTTGCTATTCTCAGAGACACCTGACCCCGTATGACTCATTTCCGGAGGGCGGGTGGCCAGGTTTGGATAGAACCCTCAACGAGGGAAAAGTGGCACGTTGCCCCACAGGGTCCTCAAGCTAGCGCTGGCGCCACATGATGAGTTTAATCACCGGATATCAGCTACATATACACCTAGGAAGTAGAGGGATATCGTTCGACCTCGCGAGATATCTCTCTGCCCCCGAAGTCTTTGAGGGAGACGAGTGCTTTGGGGGCATAACTATCTAGAACAAAGAACGATTGCAAATCTCTTAGTAATATGGAATTATGAACCTCATGTGCCTGCTGTACTTGTCTCGGACTTCCGCGGGCCACATGAAGGGATATGGCGCCCGGGTTCCTTTTCGGCTACCTTTGCCATTGTAAATGCAGAAAGATTACCGAACATTAAAGACCGCTCCGATTGCTGAGATCTCTGATTGCAGGAGAGAGCACCAACTCAGCATCGACCCTTTATCGTTCGCAAAGGAAATAACTTCCCAGCTCAGATGTATAATGCAGGAGACCAATTCCTGCGCTGAAACCCGGGGCAAGAATTTTTTTTCCTCGGGAGTTGGCCTTATCAAAATGCTACATGCTAATTTGGATGATCCTCTTGGGCTGTGAGAAGCGAGCCCTGACATCTACACAGCCTGGCATATTTTACTCGCCATTTGAAATATTTTAAATGGCCGAATGGTGACTCACAACGTGATTTGGAGGCGGAGATCGATGGTCTATACTGCAGACACCATTCAAAAGGTCTCAATTATTTCCATACGGGGAAGATCGTAGTCTAAGAGCACCACGGAAATTGTCAAGAAGGTGACAGCGACCCGTGATGATACCATGTGGTGCCTTCGCGAGATTTGTAAGCTTTAAAACAAGCAAGCATCGTGATAAGTGTATTCTGGTTGCATGCAACTCGGGATAAAATCCCTCGTGATCACTTCGTCCCCCACCAAGTCCTCACCTCTGCGGTCTTTCTCCCCCCCTCTCTTTCTCCCCTCCGTCTTCCTCACCACTTTCCAGCCCTCAGCACCTCTTACACTACCCGAATGAAGTCTGGCGAACTCAACTTCGGTGCGCTGGTATGATTGGCAGTATCTAAAGTCGTGGTACCAAATGTGGGATCTAAATATAACCCTAAACTTGCAGAAACAATACCTAGACAACGTCAAGCATCTGACAATCGATGTCGCTAAAATGAAGCCCGAGCTTAAGTACGGAGAGAAGAGGGGCGGTTATGGTGACGTTAGAGTATGTACTCTGGGTCGCGGGACATCCGCGAAACTAGTAGCGGCAAAGACAATCCGGTTTAAAGATCGGGATAACGAGCCCGAGAGGCTAGCCTTTGTCAGTTAATTGGCCGCGTCGAGTGTTTCCCGGCTGCTAACATGTACGCAGCGTCTGGTTCGCGAGCTTGCTATTTGGGCAAAACTTCAAAATCCGCATATCCTTCCACTGCTGGGGTATCACCTTGGCAATGACTACGAGAATGCTATCCTTGTCTCTGAATACATGCCAAACGGCGACCTCAAGGACTACATCGAGAAAGAGAACCCAGTGTGGATGAAGCGGCTCTCTCTGGTATGAATACCTTTCTGTATTCAGTTGAAAATCACCTCATTAGTCCTTTCAGATGATCGATGCGACGAAAGGCCTGCGCTACCTTCATAGTCTAAACCCCCCTGTGTGCCATGCTGACTTGAAAATGGTTCGTACATCGGTACTCTAATAATTAACCCGAAGAATCTGACTATCTTCCGTCAGCGTAATATCTTGGTGACCGGGGAGCGACGAGCAGTTTTATCCGATTTTGGTCTGTCTGTAGCCCTGAACGACCATCCTACAGAACTATCAACCACGACTGGACTAAGAGGAACAATTAGATGCTACAGCCCGGAGCTTGTAAAGGAAACGAGTCCCAGACACTCCCTGGCAAGCGATATATGGGCGTTGGGCTGCGTTCTGCTCGAGGTACGAGCCGCCAAACATATGTCAACTTCTTCAACCAGCCATTGATTCTGAGGTCCATGGCATACAGGCTTTGACCGACATCGTACCTTATGCCGAGCTAAAATTCGAACATTTAATCATATTAGGGCTCGTAGAAGACAAGCTGCCGGCGGAGGTCGAGGAATTACCGATTCCTAGTCCGGAAGTGAAGGAGCTTCTTACTAAGTGTTGGAGCATATCACCGACAAAGAGACCTTCGGCTCTTCAGTGTCTGAGCTATATGCGACCAGCTGTAAGGTCCCAGTCATCTGACTCCTCGGGTGCGGAAGAATTCGAAAATTCCGATTTCTCTTCAAACGTCGTCTACCCAAGATCACCAAGGCACTCAATTCGGAAGGGCACGGCTTATTCCAAGCCTCAACAGAACGCAAAGAGTCGCTTAAGCGGTGTTGGGTTACTCTTCCCGCTAGTGGAAACGGTCGCCCCGCGCCCTCTTCTCGAAGCGTGTATCGTTCCCGGGGGCCCTCGGACAGCCAGGACTGTACAAAGTTCTCCATCTGTCGCTCCACTGACTGAGGTCGGGACTCCAGTCAACCACCACGTCTCTCCCTCTGTGTTCTCAATTCAAACAACGATGAAAAGGCAGGAACCAGGGATCGAAAAGGTCGTTGTGGAAAATGTGAGTGAATAACCTTGGTTGATGGAATCGGTTTTGTATAATCATTCTCTATGAACATATGTACTAGGACGTTAAAGCAGGTAGTCGAAAGTAAGAAATTACTCACGTTATTCATAAATAATGATTTTCTGAGCCTTTCTCTAGTCTTCCAGTTGCACGAACCGAAGGGAAGGAGAGCGCTTCCAACCAGGGCCGGCACCAAGGCCAACACGATCAGCCGTGGAATGGGGCTTGGGCCTGGTTTCCCATGTTCGCGCGACCGAAGCTAGAAATAAGCCCAGAAAAGGCCTGCTCCATTGTTTCGACCTGGAATCTTGGAGCAAGAGGCGACCCAGTTGCCGTCACTAAGTTTCCACCCCAACTCTACCAACGAGGCAGCCTGCCCCCCGGTTCCCATGATGAAGCTCGCCCCCGGCACAGAAAGAGACTGTTCAGTGAAGTCACAGAAGTTCCTGAAGATAGAAGAAGGAAACGATCCCGTTTGTAAGGGACCTTGGGTCAACCTGCCCTGGATAGAATTGACGCACTGCCCTCTCCCGCATAAATGTAATATCTAATCTGTATAATATTTCGTCCGCTATTGCTCTTAAGCTCCGATAAGGGTTCCATTTCACCCCGTGCAAGTCGAGAAGCTTCCGCGCTGATGGTGGGAGAACTCCGGAGATCGCACCAGTGAATGTGCCACAACGATGTATGCGAGCAATAAGTAATACTATCTCATAGACCTCGCACTTGGCAAGGGAAACGGCATTGAGTTTGCTCATTATGTTGGATGACTTCAGGAAATTGGTGACTGAAACGCAAACAAGGGTGAAGCTGGGAATGGCGACGTTGGGCGGTAGGCTGACCGCCACAGCACGGAAAGCGACGTTTATTGGTGGGAAATACCCAGCTGAACACTCGCCTCCACCTGCCTAGTAAGGCAGATTTTTGCTGGAATGCCGGCCAAATTCCCTCGTGAAAGCTGTGACTGGATCAACTAGGAATGGCTTGACCCTGACTTCCGAGACAAATGAGGCTCCGGGCCGGCGTCATGAGAACACATATTGTGGGCACTCCCGATTTCAAGGCTATGTCTGGGCTGCGCCGTAGCAATGCTGGCAGATAACATGGCGCAGACTGGTACCGCTTCTCCATTCCCCCTTGTTCTTGTTCTCTCTAGAGACAGCCATAAACCCAAAGCTGAATGGGCAACTCCCTTCTTGACCATTCTGCCTTGGTAGGAAGTGTTACATGATCGCATCCTGGCCGACGCCACTCATATCTTGATGTCTTTGTAGCAGGAGTGCCTTGATGACCTTAACCATCTTTTTATCGATATTACAAGGCTCAAATATGAGACAGGTTACGAAGAGAAGAGGGGCGGCTACTGCGACCTTCAAGTTGCCACCTTAGACCCGGGGATTCCTAGCGCCAGCAAACTCGTGGCAGCAAAGAAACTCCTCCTCGGAACACGGTCAAACGAGCCTAAGAGGCTTGCATTTGTTAGTGTAACGGCTCATTTCATGTTTGCTACGTTTTCTTAAATCCTTTTTTGTAGCGCTTGGCTCGCGAACTCAAGGTCTGGGCTGGGCTTCGCCACCCGCATGTCCTTCCCTTGCTAGGTTTTTACCTTGGCCATAACTATAAGACGGCCGTGTTGATCTCCGAGTATATGGTTCATGGCGACCTGAAGGATTATATCACCAAGATGGTGCCAAGCTACGAGCAGCGACTACATTTAGTAAGGTCGAATGTTGGATTCCTTCGGATTGGGCTGAAGTTCACTCCGCACTAGGTTCGCGACCTAACGTCTGGCCTGACTTATCTCCATTCTCAAATTGCTCCTGTTCGTCATGGCGACCTGAAACCAGTGCGGTGCATTACCGATCAAACATTTCTTTCTGAAATTGACCTTGCAGTGATGGTTCACAGGGAAATGTCCTTGTAAATCTTCAACGTCGTGCGTTGCTGGCAGATTTCGGCCTCTCGAAGGCTCTCGACTCTGGCCCCACGGGGTTTACGACAGGTAACGATGCCAGGGCCACGGTACGATTTTCGGGCCCGGAGATCCTGCTTCAGGGAGTGGCTGCACAGTCATTAGCAAATGACATATGGTCCTGGGGCTGTCTCGTTTTGGAGGTAAGCCTCCAACGCCAGAGCAATCCTTGGAGTTATACTTTTGCTTTACTGCTTAATTTCAGGCTATGACCGACAGGATTCCGTTCGGCAATATTCAGGCTGAAACCCAGCTTATTCTTGCTCTTGTACAAGGTCGAACCCCTTGTGATGTGGAAAGTCTTGCGCTCCACCTCCCACAGTTCCACGATCTACTTGCGAAGTGCTGGAGAAGCGAACCAAACGAACGACCAACAGCAGTTGATTGTCTTGCCGCCATACAGTCGGCATTATTCTCCTTTATACCGGTGAGCATTACTTAGTGGTGGGCTGAGCAACTTAGGCCCGACTCTCGATTGTCAATAATTCCCGCATTGCCTAGCAGCAAACCCTAACTCCCCAGCGAGTTCCCTCAGTCCAGCCTTCCCAGACGCTTCAACCACCGGATAAAAATGCCCCCAAACGCACTTACGATCAAATTCTTCAAAGTATATCACAGATCAGCCATACCGGGGCCGCTGCCCAACAAGAGACTATCATCGGGAAGCAGCCCAGTTTAGCGTTCCCCGATCAGCCTACTCCTTCGGATCAAGAAAAGCCGGTGAATATGGGGCTGACCAACTCTCCAAAGTCGCAAAGCCCACTTTGTGGCGAACCTAAAACCCCAAACCGGAGCCCCAAAAACCAAAAGCTGAGCAAAGAGCCCATGGACCATATCGTGGTTAGACATCTGGGCCTGTCATGCTGCGATTGCCGTACCGATCATTCTTAATTTCAGCTCCCTTTCGCAAACTTCCAACAATTGATGCTATATGGTGATTAGTAAGTGCCGACCACAACTAGGCACATAACCGAGACTGAGGAAGCTTGTTTGTCCCGGTTTCCAGCAAGTTCGTCAAGAGACACCAGGCGAAGCAAATGCATGGACAACAAGCCGCAGGCTCTCATATCCTTAGTCAGAACGTGACATCACTAATATCCGCCAAAAATCGATCTGCCTTTGGCCTCGAACTAGCTCCCATGTTCAAGCTCAAGACGGAGCACAGCCTTTCTTGTGCGCCACGACCAACTAGGACGGCCATGAATATTTCACCCGCCGGAGTTTCTAGTAACGTCCGACCCGAACCGGAGAGATTCCCGACAAAGAGAGATCGTGAAGCCGATGTAACCGGTTACGATGGATCCGCCGGTCCCTCTTCTCCGGTCAAGCGGGCGCGAATAGATCCTCAGGCAGACTTGGGTAGCCAGAGCGCTACATACCCAACACCTGCGAAGAAACTGTCAATCAATACAACTTTGGACACCCCAAAGAAGATATTTGACAATCACCAGAGAGTTGTTACCGCTGCAGCTGTCGCCATGGCAAGTGCAAATGGTGTGACCGAACAGAGAGTCGCAGTGAGAACTTTTGAAGACCCGGCTTTTGGTGAGACTCCCGACCTGGTTCAATCATCAAGTGAAGATCCGACTCCCCTTTCGGAGGTCACCGAGTCTGGGGCATCCATTCGTATTTCGGACGGCTGGTATGACTGGGAGACTATCAAACCGGAGCTGGACCCGGAGTCCATTGGGAGATCGCTCATTGGTGACCCTGCCGTGTAGCGGCCGGATTTCTGTATATGCAAATTTTGTTTCTAATTTCTGGTTCGGTGTGCCTTTCTTATAGTCCTCTTCCTATGCATGTTTACCCGCATCCCACCCTCAACAGTTCCTTTAAGCAATGGCCTTCTGCATCTTGAAATTCCCATCTTATTCCGACTGACCCGTTAAGAATGGTACACCAAATCCGCAAGGTAATACACTAATATACTGCCATTGAAAGCCGCTTGGGGCTCAAAGGATAGTCTCGCAGTTGCTGCTCAGACGCGTCCCTCTTATAAGACGTGCCCGGGAATAGGTAGGAGGGAGCATAGGGTTAGGGAGAAGAGCATACTGTATCCCAGTCCCCGCCATTTTGAGAAAACGACTGAGACCCGACAAAGTCTTCAAGGCGACACACTCCAAGCTTGACGCCGATCCTTCCGCACTCCTTGAACTCTATAGGTACGACACCTTCGTTTAAGATCATCCGCACGTACTCCTCCTTTTCCCTAGATTTGGTGTCATCTACGAGGGTGGACCCGTGGCTTTGAAGGTGGAGTTGACGAGGGCAGACAAGTTTCTCCACAACCAAAGACGTTGAGAACGGAACGAGCTTTGAAGAGACAAACATGTGGCGGTTAGATGATGATCCAAGCGTTGGAAGCGGGTTTGGGTCCTTGAGGATGCCCAGCGCGGCTATCATGCGAACGATGCTGTTGTCGGTTGAAAAGTCGGCGAACTTCACCATAGCGGAAGGGGATCAGTCCGCTGAAGCAAAGAGCTTTTCTAGATTAGAAGACACTCACGATGCTCGGAGAATTCGGTGGGAGAGGGAAAGTTGCTGGATCCGAGTCTAGAGTTGAGTTGACGGCTCCCGAGACGCGAACTGGCTTCCCAGTCAACCGTGCAATGAGCTCATTGACCCAGCCACTGCCTTGCGCCTTGGAGTATGGCGATCCATACGAGTCCCCGTAGTATTTCTACAACGAGCGAAGGTCGACTCAGTGGCCTAGAAACCCAAGAGGATCGATGCGAGTTAAACATACCTCAAGGTCCCAGTAGTATTCGTTATCCACCCACTCCGTCTTCTTAAAGATCCTACACCAAGGGCTTGCTTTCCCGTTCTGGAACGCGGTATCGAATCCGCAGAGGGCCATCAAAGCATGGGCGTCTGTGGCAGTCAAGTTCAGGTCAGGTATAAAAGCATTGAGGCGTTTGGCGATAGGGGCGGCGTAGACGTTAAGCCATTTCAAATTGGGGGCGTCTGGAGTGCGTGGAGGTGAGGTTTGGGCGGCAGCACAGTTTCCGACAGCGAGGGTGTTGTTAATTAACTGGAGGACGAAAGCTGGTTAGTGGTGCAGCCTTAGGCTTCGAAAGCTCATACTCGTGTCTCACCGGCCCGGATGGAATTATTACATCTGGTGATTCAAGATCGCTGATCGGAAACGGGAAGGGTTTTCCTTTGAACCCATGCTTGAACCACCGAGCGGACTCAAGTACTCGGTCTCTTGATGTCGAACGAATGAACGTCCCACTGGAAGAAAGATGTCGGTAGTGATCCGAGATGTACTTCCCACTGGTATATGCTCTGGTGTCGGGGATAGTCTATGTCAATTGCTGACAACCCCACCTGGCCTGGACCGAACATACTGCAGTCTCCCAAAATCAACCAGTGACTCTTGTCCGAGAGTATAGTTATATGTTGATACAAAGGCCAGCGGTGAGCGAGCCGCTGCTTGCGGACTCCGCGCGGCCGCTTCCTTGATTTTCCTGACTGCGGAGGCAATGTTTTCCCCAAAGCCGATTGTAGGGTATCGGGCAGCATGCCGTTGAAGCTGTTTGGAACCGGGGATTAGTCCCCCACATCATCTCACATGTTGAATACTCACTATGTTTACTTGAACCACGGCGCAATCGTGGGGTAGGTCCCTCGGGATGTGCTCATGCCTTCCGAAGGAGCGCACGGGATAGCGAGCCGAGTAAGGTCCAAGCTGCCGAAGTCTGTCCACGTTAACGAGGCTGGTAACAGTGTATGATTCTACTTACATTTTGAGAAATGTAATCGGGCAAGCCGTATTGAGGTATTTGGTAGGATGGTCTTCTCGTTTGGAGTGGAGTGCCGGCCGAACTGGATGCCAACCACGAGACCCGAACTAGTAGAGCCGATGCAAGAATGACCATTATTAGTGTTCCTGAGGCCGTGGACCAGACGGAAGGGCGCTTGAAAGAGGGAGAAGGGGTGAAAAGCCGGACGTCCTCGCGGGATTTTTCTGCGAACGGCTCCCCATTGCCAAAACGATAAAATATGGGAACTGGGTCTAGTTTGGCGGACGGACTTGGGTGGGCATCCATTATTTCAAGTAGTATATCACTTCTAGTGTCGTGTGGTGGGGAATCGTTAAAGATGCTCCGGCCTGTAGTGGCCGGAGAGAATGGGAGAAGGGTGCGCACCAGAGCTCCGAACACCCCGGTGTCCACGTGGTAAGGAGCACCGTTATCCCCGAGACCCTCACGTGATCAAGGCGAGAGCCCTAATTGCGCACCTAATGCCACCAGCTCCTTCACCAGATACCGCTCTCAAGGCTATCCTTCCTCTCATCGCTCAGGGCGACGCGTACTCCGCTCACCAGAAGGCCCGGACGTTTGTATCTCGATACACCAAAGCCAAGCAATATGATGTCGCCATTCAAGTGCTCTTCCAGTCCGCCCGCGAGCTCCTGAAGGCTGGTCAACCTGGCAGTGGTACAGACCTGGGTAGCATGCTGCTGGATGTGTACGAAACTAAAGGAGAGCAGCTTACAGAGGAGAGCAGAGGTTCGCGGTCTATTACAAGTTATGGTGTCAACGGGCAGATTGCTGAGTCTTGGTCTGGATTCAAACCCGATTTTAGGCCGCCTCACGCAACTCATCGCTCTTACTGGGCCAGACGGCGCGTGGAGGGACACCCTGATTAGCAAATCCGTGGCGTAAGTTCATTTTCCCCGATATTTCAAAACTGCCAGTTGACGTCCTGGCCGCATTGTATGCAGTTGGAGTGCCAAAGCTGGGGAGTGTCCCGCCGGAGACCCTGACTTGCACCAGTACATTGGCGAGCTCTTCTACAAAGGTCGACTTTAGGCCCGCCTTACCAAAATTCAGAAGGCTGATAGACCGTCTTCCTAACGTTGCAGAGTCCGACTTCGTTCATGCAGAGGCGCACCTCGTCGCCGCGGGGACGCGAGACAGCTCGCTTCTTCTCGCTCAACTTCTCTTCGACTGGTATCAATCTGCCTCATCCACCGACGCATCAATTGACCCGGGACTCTTCGCTCTACGTGGAACTATTCCATCTCTCACCACTACCAACATACTCGCAGCTCGCACCTTCCTCGACAAATTCACCTCCTTGCTGGTCGTCGCCAAGCCCGATATCTTGATTCACAAGGAGCCAGTAGCCATCGGAGAAGGAGCAGACCAAGACGAGATATGGGCGACAAGCAATCATACTTTGAACTTCTTGCAATTGGCTATTAGGATATGTCAGAGGGGTGACTCCGATGCTGGAGGTAGCCGTATCCCCAAGCTCGACGCGGATGGCTACTAAAATCAAACGATTTTTCTTAGCTGCTCGTGAAGCAAAGCAAGCCTGGATTCGACTATGCGGTCGGTACACTGGAGGTGTGAGTGGGGCCAATACTCCTGGGACGAAGGTGCTCGTTGCTGGAGGAGACTGGACAAGAGAGGTGGGGTCTAAGTTTTTCTCAGTTTGTAACAGGTGCTAACGTCGGTCGAATCCATGTGCATAGGCGGTGATACAGCTCTCGCACCTTTACTTCAATATCCAACCTCCACGAACCGGTCCGATGAACCCCCTGGGAGATATGATGTCTGCGCTTTTCGGAGGCTCCGCGCCGAGTGCACCCCGTACGTGACTTACAGGAGACGATGCGAAGGTGGAAGATGTCTCACCTCCTTTGCACTTAGAAAACACGCGAAAGGCCATAGGCCCAGGAAGAGGTAGGGGTCGCGCTGGTGGCCCAACGACGATGGACGTCGACTAGTCAGGGGTGTCAAACACTTCACTTTTGTTGAAGCAGGAGTTACATATTGTCTATACATAATTGAAAAACGTCCTCGTACGTGAAAGAGCAGCCAGTGTCCGAAAAAAGAGAGGGCAAATATTGAACAAAAGGATGTACAAAAACGAATAAGCAGACCACCAACGTGCCGTTTACCTCCTCCTGAAGGTCAGAGGGATGCTATGAGGAGTCAGAGTGATCAAAGGAGTGCCTTGGAACATCCTCTTCTTCATCTCCTCTCTGGTCTCTCCTTCATAGGCCGGAGTCGGGTGGACAGAGAAATGCTTGATGAAGTAGGCGAGGAAAGCAACGCTCTCGACCTCGCTAAAGTGTCGACCAATGCAGACGCGAGTACCAGTAGAGAAGGGAATGAAAGTAGTTTGGTCGAACTTGCCAACGAAACGCTCGGGTCTGAAGTCGTATGGGTCGGGGTAGTACTTGGGGTTGTAATCTAAAGAGTGGGGGGGACGATCAGCGCCTGCGACGTCGACGGTCAAGGTAGAGATTACTCACGGACTGCGGGAGGACTGATGAATACAACGGTACCCTTCTCGACAGTCAGACTCATCTGTTCGGGCACGGGAACGGGAGGCGCCGCACGAACGCTTTCGGGAGTGAGAGTCGACCTGTTCCGCAAGAACGCGGGCTTAGGTGCCGGTGGCTTATCTTCTGCTGAGTCGATAGAAGTGGCAGAAGTCGAAGTGCTCATGGAGCCGCCGGAAGCAAGCGACGAAAGGGACGACGAGCTGGACGATGCTGAGATCTTGCCACCGAAGCTGGACTTGACTGGCGTGACGGGAGGGCTGGGCAGCGACTGCGTGTTGGCCTCGTACCGGGCCTTGCGCTTCGCCTCCTCTTGAATACCGATCTCGACGTTGTGCTCGTTCGACTTGTCGAAAGTGAAGACGGTGTCCTGGGAGAGCTTCTTGGGGATTTGTTGGACTGGAGGGAAAATGCGGAGGGTCTCAAAGTAGACGGCGAGAACGTATTCAAATTTCTTGTAGTCGGCGTAGCTCTGGTCAAAGAAAAACCCATCAACATATGCTCGGATCCAAGACGGGCGAACACCAAGCGACTTACGGTCACTCCGTCAGATGGCATGGCCTGCATTATCTGGCGGTACATCTCTTCCTGCTTCTCGGGCCAAAGAGCGAGCAATGCCAGGCAGTACGAGATTGAATGTGCCGTGGTTTCTACGATTTCGTACGTCAGCAAGCGGTGTCATTGACGAGCGGATCATAGTGGCGCATACCATGACCAGCACTGCACAGAGGAAATAGGTAGGGATGGCCGAGATGATTGATAGATCAGGGCAAAAATTAGCACTGCCTTATGTAATGGACCCTGTCGCCCTAAAGCACTTACAGAAGATAGATGTAAATATTTCCCTGAAGCTCCTCGTTAGTCAAAGGTTCCTCTCCAGAAAGGCTGGCTTTGACGAGTTTGGAGAACAAGTCTTGTCGTTCGTTGAGCTCGAACTTGAGTTCGGCGTTTGCGTCTTCGTTGTCTGCGGTCTTCTCTCCGAGAAGCGCACCGCGCTTCTCCTTGATCATCGACTGGATGTACTTCTCGAGTTCGTCGAAGGCGGTGACCATTTCACGAACACTAGGGTCGAGCGTCAGTTTGATCGCAACGAGGCAAGCTAGGCAGAAAACATACGGTTTGAGGGGCAACCAGTCAAGCCACTGAAGTGGAACGGTGCACGTGAGCGCGACTGATACGGGTCCGGACAAAGACGTGACACACCTTTGGAATGGCCAGGCGGAGGATGGATGACTGGGCGACGCAGTGTAGAGCGGTTTGGAAAGTCATCTTGTGACCGGCGGGGATAGGCATGTTCTGGTCGTCGTTCCAGCTCATGTCCATTCCAAAACCGGCATTCGCGATGGCAAGCAACGCGACCTTTCAGGATATATTATTAGATTCATTTTGACAAGCCACCTCAGGGCGGTGTATAAGTGGGATCCACTGCTCACCCTGAGAGTCATCGAAACCGAATGCTTGATCTTGACCTCATCACCAGACTTTAGGTCGTTGTAACCTTCGGCCCTCATCATGCCGTCGAAGATCCGGACGGTCTCACCCCAGAGGAAGTGCCACCCGTCAGTGTTAAACACACCCTTCGATATGACTTGTTGTCGGCGCCAATCTTCACCGTGGGCCGTGACGAGGTTCGGACCGAGGAAGCTGGTAGGGGGGCGGGGGGAGAGGCAGTGATCAGGGACCGAGGACAAAGAACAAGCCTCGGCTTGGGAAAAACATCAACACACTTGAGAACGTCATATTTCTCCACAGGCTTAGGATAAACGTTTTGATTGGCGTTCATCCTGTTGATGAGGTCCGCATCGGCGAGGTACAGCACCGAGTCACCATTCCACGAGACGCAAGAGATGACATCCCGGCCGAAGTGACGGAAGACTATGTGACGACGCGAACAATGCCTGTCAGTATTCGAGGCCTTATTGGGGCGGAGGACGGGGATGTTTAATTTAAGAAACATACTCTTATGCTTTCCCTGCCATGGCATGTCGAATCCAGGGTATACCCCGGGAATATATGGCGTGCCGAAGCCGGCACCTGAGAAGGGTGAGATGAGAGAACGGAAACCAGGGAGGTTATTGACGCGCTATGGTCCACGAAGCGATGCGAAGCGGCATAGAAGCTCAGCAAGCCGCCCGAACATAGGGTTCTTAATGGGAAAAGCTGCGGGACACACCTGGAGACCTTTCTTGTACCGTGGCAGGCTACGATGAATTTCAATGGCAATGGCTACGGACAAGGCGATGAACAGAGTCGAGTATCGTATGGGAAGTTCTGGGAGGTAGGTCATGAAGGGGATCGCGGGCAGCGAGCTGGCGAAGGGGAGTAGGAAGAGCATTTCCGAGAGGACGAGGA
>WSTX01008090.1:0-17941 GCA_019633405.1 Tulasnella sp. 408
ACTCAAACGATAAAGTCGGGGACCGGCGCATGCGCCGCTACACGATGGATATAATAAAATTTATAGCCAGACATATTAAACCATAATACCGAGTTATATGGCCAGAGGGTCGGGGAAATGGCGCCTGCGCGCGCCGCTACGATCCTTTAGCATTCCCCGTGGTCAGGTGCCAAAACGCTTTCTTGAACCGGCCTAAGGAGCTCCACTCCCCGACTTTCTCGTTCATTAGCACAAGCCCTCCGCGCAGAAGGTCAGCACGCCTGTTCCAGTAAATTAAAGTCGGCTTACTTATGCAAAGCATCAATCTGGTCTGCCGTATCATTTTGGCCCATGTTTGACCTTCCTTTGAATTTCTCAACGAGCTTGTTCAGCTTGGAATTGTGATCTCCAAGGTCGATGGTAAGGCTGCCGTTCCTGTCCATCGTCTGCGATAGAGTAGGCATGTGAGGGCTAGCGAGATAATTAAACTGGCAACGAGAGATACCTGGAGCGTCTCTACACATGCTAACCCGACTTTGGCAGCGGCTCCTATATAAGTCCCAACGACAGGAATGGCTCCGGATGCGATCTCTACACTCTTGAAAGTCTTCCTAGCTATTGAAAGTGCTTCGTCTCTGATCGAATCACGCCCTTCCTGCTTTTGGGAAGTATTTAATTGAGAGCTTTTAGGGATGAGTGGGTTGGGGACGGGATCGTCTGACGTGAATCCCTGTTCTGCGGTGCTCGTTCCAAGGTCCTGCGCAGGAGAGTCCGTCCCGCTCTGCCCAGTGGAGTGGATTAGGGCTTCAGTTAATGATTCAAGACCGCCAGCGACACCGTCGTCTAAGTAGACGGGATAATTAGTCTCTGGCCCGTTCGCGAATGTTCGGGCCACGTACCCTTCGCTTGCTCGTACTCCAACCGTTCCTTTAACGGCGAGATGAGGAACATGAACTTGAATACGAGGATTCAGCGACATACGTTCAGAGCCTTCGTTGCTTTTAATAGGTCATCTTGACAGGTCTAGAAGAGTAAAGCACATTTGCTGGGGCGGTTGGAAGTCACCGACTTAATCAGCTGGAGAAACTTCCATCTTTGCATCGCCGCTTTCGAAGATGCGTCTCTCAGTCGAGTGTGAATGTCGTCGAGGATTCTGGTCAAGAAATGTTGGAGCGTAGTTGACTCATTGCGCTACGTTGAACTCACTCTATGTAATTTTCGAGGAGATTTTGTAATTATTTCGCCATTTGAGGCTTATTCGTAGAGATGTCCGGGCCGGAATTGATGGTATCTATCAAACTTTCTGCGGCGTCTGTCGAGTCGGGTGGCCACTCCGTGCCCTAGCGCAGGCTCAGTATTGACCAGTCACCGCCCCTATCTTTATCGAACCAACATACTTTGAGAATTGATACTAAGGCGGATTTCAGGGGCTCTACTCTCTCTTCAAGACCTTTAGATCGTCATCTGGAGTAGTTCGTGGCCGGCGCGAGTCCGTGGTTGCATTAGGAGGCGGTTGGCTGTTAGTTGGCATCGGCCCACTTCTGATAACGATGGTCCAGTATGCGTAAGTTTACTTGGTACAACTGGAAGAATAAGTGGGTAGGGATGGAGGGAGATGGAAGAGAGCAATCGTCCACCGCACTGCCTCGTGGACCGCCGCACAGTCATGAGTGCACGTGGTTTCGACGCGAAATCCCAGCAGGCCAATTCGAGCTCGCCACACGTCGGTAGTGAAATCGAGTGCAGCAACGGAGGCACGTAAACACGTAGAAGCGTAGGACTGCTATGTGCGGTCGCACTGGGTTGCGCCCATGTGCGAGCTCTAGGGTTAACAGAGGCAAAGACGACCGAAATTCACTATTCAATCGAAGCTCGAAGTTATCAGCTCTACGAACATAAGCACGCGGTAGGTCCGTCTCATCTGCGGTAGTATCCCAAAAGCTAGATTATGTGAGTCAAGAGTTTGTTGGAATCGTGGTGCATACCTCATACCGCTCAGCGGCCCAGCACCAATGGAAGTGCCCGGTCGACCAGCCCTTTCGAGTTTCCACTCGAGCATCGCTTACATATGGGAAGTCGTGGCTCAGTTGCGAGGGATCTGAGTGTGTGTCGTCGAGGACCCTGACGTGCCAACCATCAGCAATGATGAGAACCTGCGCTCCTTCGGCCTGCAGATCAATTATCTTAGCTCTGACATGTTTAAACACTATAGAATATTAGTTATATGGCATCTTTTAGAGGAAATACGACTATAAGATGGGTCAGGTGAAGTGACAAGGTTGAGAGTCAAAGTCGAAGTCTTCCATGACCCTCCCGGCTTCCGCAGAGGGGACTCAGATATGCCTAGTCACTCGATTTTTTTAGATCCTTTGGTGCCAAGTGGCTATGTATTTCCACTGAATGTGATTTAGATAAATGGAGTGGTCATGGATGAGGAAGTATATCAAGGGGAGAACTATCTAACCAACTCCAGTGCCTGAGAGACATCAAAGATAGACAAGCTGCCACCGTTCAGCACAGCGAGAGTCCCACCGGAGAGGATAATCACGCGATCGAAGTCACCCCAGTATTGGGGAGGGAGCCAAAAGAAAGGAGAGGAGCATAACGTGATCCAACCATCTCGAAAGCCTGGATGTGCATTGGGCAGGGCAGTGACCGAAGCGTTGGAGGGCTGATGAGTGATAGTATCCCATGTGGCAGATGATCCATCCCGATATTGGGCCATGAGGAGTAGTCCATCGGATGAGAAGCGGATGGATGTAGCAGATTCGTGTTTACTGCGGTCCTCGAGTGGTTTACCGACTGTTGCGCCTGTTTCAGAGTTCCAGAGACGGATTGTTCTGTCGCGGGAGACAGATGCCAGGAGCTTCCCATCTGGTGAGAAGGAGACAACGTTGACCTGGCTATCGTGACCTGTCAGTGGTTCAGCGGCCGGGCGGACGGTATGCAGATTCCAGAGCCGAACTGTGTGGTCATCAGAACCGGATGCCAGCATTTTGCCATCGGGTGAGAAGCAGAGGGATACAATGGCATAACTGTGACCCGTCAGTGGTTCCCCAACCGCCACCCCAGACATGGGATCCCAAAGCCGAATTGTGTTGTCACTAGAACCGGATGCAAGAAACTTGCCATCTGCTGAGAAGCAGACGACGGTGACCTGGCTATCGTGACCTATCAGCGGTTCACGGACCGTGGCGCCGGTGTGTGGGTTCCACAGCCGAACTGTCTTGTCATAGGAGCCAGATGCTAGAACGTTGCCATCTGGCGAGAAGCAGATGAAGCTGATATACTCATTGTGACCCGTCAGGGGTTTAACTAGTGTGGCTCCGGTATGTGGATTCCAGAGACGAATAGTATGGTCATCGGAAAGGGATGCTAAAACCTTGCCATCGGGCGAGAAGCAGATGGAGCGGATCCCGTCACGATTACCCGTCAGTGGTTCACCAACCGCCGGTTCAGGATGAGCATCCCAGAGACGAATCGTCCCGTCATCTGATCCGGACGCTAGAATCTGGCCATCGGGAGAGAAGGAGATGGAATTGACAAAGCCACCGTGACCTCTGAGTGGCTCACTCAGAGCCGTCCGCGTCTGGGGATTCCAAAGCTGGATGGTGCTATCGTCGGATCCACACGCAAGAATCTTTCCATCAGGCGAAAAGCGGACGGAGTTGACAAACCAATCGTCACTTGTAAGTATTTCGCCGACCACCTCTCCAGTGTGAGAATCCCAGAGCCAAACTGTTAAAAGGGATCCGAATGCGAGAGTCTTGCCATCTGGTGAAAAGCAGACAGACCTCACCCAGTCACTGTGAGCTGGGAGTGGTACGCTAACCTCCGCACGAGTATGGGGATCCCAGAGCCGGAGGGTCCTGTCATCGGATCCGGACGCCAGAATTGTGCCGTCGGGGGAGAAGCAGACGGAGTTGACCCAGTGACGGTGACCCGTGAGTGGTACACCTACTGCTGTTCCTACTTGAGGATTCCAAAGCCGAATTGTCATGTCGTTGGATCCAGATGCCAGAATCTGGCCACCAGGCGAGAAACGGACGGAATTGACTTGGTCACCGTGACCCCTAAGTTCACCAACCATGGTCCTTGTTTGAGGATCCCAGAGCCGGATGGTCATGTCATCCGATCCAGAGGCCAAGAGCTTGCCGTCGGGGGAAAAGCAGATGGACCTAACGGAGTTCAGGTGACCTGCCAGCGGTTCACCGACTGTCGTTCCTGTTTGGACATCCCACAGTTGGATTGTCCCGTTGCTGGATGCGGATGCCACTATTTTGCCATCCGGTGAAAAGGCAACTCCCATCACACGTCCACCCATCGACCTTGCCCAGAGGTTGGCTGGCCAAGTGGCGCTTTGGGAACCACGTGTCGTTCGTACTTTTGCGTATTTTCCGTAGAGCTTCCATATTTCCGTCTGTACGGGGCAGTGTGGAAGTGATGAAACGTAAACGTGTAGTGGTCCGAAGGAAATTGGCTCCTTAAACGCGGTGATAAACCGATGGACATCATTCCACAGAACGGCAAGAGAACTGAGCCCAGTTTCGGTACGAAGCTGCTTTGGGTTTCGACTCAGCCCAACTGGTTATTTCTAAAGTTCAAGCACAAGTCTTTTACTCACCACCAGCCATCCATGGGTGCTATTTGCCATACTAATGGCCTCTGTTGTGGCTCCAATTGCGCTTATTACTTCAAGCCAAAACATGAGCTTATGTTTGCTGAATGACTCAAAATTGGTTGGTATGTTCGTCGCCGTAGTATCTCTGCTTATTCCTGTCCCCTTCATACCTTCCGTCAGGTGCATGGACCACGATCGGCAGCAATATCGAAGGGCCTTTGATATCGTCCTTTCCGCAACATCCTGGATCTCCGAGCTGGGGGTTAAAAAACCCGATAAATTACAAATGTTTTCCTTCAGATCTCCCACCATAAGCTCCAAGCACAGGCCCGCTAGTTGCTGGTGGTACCGAGTCGGATCAATATAGTACTGCCGCTGCTCGCATCGGTCTTTGCTTGCCAAGAGGTCGCGAATGGACGTGTGCATGAGGTGAATTGGCTCAACGGGTGATGCAGGGATAGAAAGAAGAGAGTTTAGGTCCGCGAGAATGTCTTCGCGCAGGAACTGGATTGCTTCTTCTTGACTTGTGTCTTCGAAAATCTCATGCTTGTTATACAGCCTGGCGATGATTTCCAGGGAGACAGGATACGGCGCCACAACGAGCGCTCCCAAGACTCGGCAGAGAAGGTCTCGCCTGATGGGGTCTAGCCTAACGTTATCGAAGGCTTTGGAGAGAATCTGGTGGTACAAGTCGTCAAGTTGCCTCCATATCGGCGGGCGTTTCAAAAGTGTTCGCAATCGATGTGCTGACGATCCGTCGCCAATATACTTGACTGCTGTGCGAGCCCACTGAAATAGGCCTTGAGACATGTCCACTAGCCGCCGTACATCCTCGGACGACGGCCAGCTTCGGGGAAGCTCGGAGTCCGCGTCCCTCATTTGTCTAAATGCGTATTCCATAAATCGCTTTAGGTCCTCGGACACGTCGACCGCCCCGTCCAGGTCCTCTGTGGGCCACCTTTTAGGCTCAAGGGTACGAACGAGCAAAGCCTCTGGACGGCTTGTGATGAGAAACTTGACGTTGGCAGGGAATGACGGTGAATGTTGATCGATCAGACGGACCAAGTAGGTCGCGTCCTCGGTATTATCGCATTCGTCGAGGGCATCGATGACGATGAGGATTGGGTGACCTTGACCACCAAGCTTTGACAGGGGGCCGACGAACAGGGCTCTGAACTGTTCTTCTAGACGCTCGTTCGCGATTCCCTGATTCTCCCGCACACCGTCAAGGAATGCATTCTTCACCTCCGGAATCAAACTACCTCCAAGCTGCCTGGCGAGGGTACAGACGAAACGCTTGTTGACTGCATGTTGGCCACTACGGAAGTAGAAGATTGCACAGGACGCTCGATACTTCCACCGTTGAACCACGGTTGACGCAATGGTAGACTTTCCTCTCCCCGCCATTCCGCGGACCCATGTAACTGGGTCAGGAGTAGATGTATTCCTGATCCAACTGTCGATGCGCTCGAGTATCTTCACTCTGGTCCCCGGGAAGCAGATGACAGCTTCGATTGCACTCCCTTGAGCCCCATAGTCCCCATCCCCCAGGCGGTCCAGCAGCTGACGGTTCTCTCGTTGTGCTTCGGCGTCTCCTGTGACGGATGGTTAGAATTGCACGTTACGACGGAGTGAAACGTCCCCACTAAGCTCGGCGGTCAGCTTTCGGGTATCAAGGTTTACCAGAAGCTATTCAAAGGCGAACTTAGTCTGCACTCGGAGGGTGTGACACACTCTGGGGCCTACTTGCAGTTCCTCCAAAGCAGTCTCGATTGCCCCTTCATAGCTCTTCAACGTCTCCGCATGGACGTGGGCGTGAAACGCTTTGTTGAAGCGACCCGACAATTTCCATTTCGTAACTTTGTCGTGTACGTCACGAAGCTCCCTAATTCGAGTCTTAGTAACCTCTCTCGGAAAGATCAAGATCAACAGACTTGTGTAACTTCGTGATGTGGCTTGCTATCACCTCTCGTTCGTCCTCGTTCGGTTGGCCGGTCACCCTCTCAAGAAGTTTTGACAATTTAGCTGTCTGTGCACCGAGATCTTCGGCCAGATCATTGTTCTTGTCCATGGTCTACAACAGCCTTATCAGGTACAAGTGCAGCACACTTCCTGCCCATAAAACCTACCTGAATCGTTTCTACAAATACTAGACCCACTTTGGCAGCCACTGCAACGAAGTTCCCGGCGACTGGAATGGATCGAGATGCAATTTCTACAGCCTTGAAAGTCTGTCCCGCTATCTTGAGGGCTTCTGTTCGGATTGGGCTACGAGGTTCGTCATCTCCGGCATCCGCAGATTCAGGGTTCGGAGTGGATGTCAAAGAAGGCGAGGCGATGGCGTGTCCAGCGGGGTTTGATTGAGACTCGCTGAGAGGTGAGCCCAAATCTTGTGGGCTGGCTGCTGCCGTTTGAAGCTGTTCTTCAGCGCGTGGACCCTTGGCCTCCAGACAATGTTCTACTCAGGCAGGGCTCAGGGCCTCGCGCTGACTTGCATACCACTAGACTCCACTTACCTTTCGTTCGCTCAGAATCCAAGCGCTCCTGCAAAGAGTACCGGGTCAGATAACGAAGCCAAGACATGGGCGTGAGCTACATACGCGCAGTGAGTTCGCGACTTGTACCACATCTTCCTGACAAGTCTGGAACAGTAAAATACATTTGCTAGGACGCTTAGATGCTATAGACCGCATATTCTGGTAGATCTTCCAGTTCTTCATTCCTCTTTTAGATTTGGCGTCCTTCAATCTTGTGTGAACGTCTTCGAGAACCCTGGAAATGACACGCTCAGGCCGACGGATTGACTCGCAACATTCCCCTCTTACAGGACATAATTTTCGGCAATATCACGAATGTCTTGGGGAAGGCTGTTAGGGTTTTGGGGTATAACTGGGGAGGACTCGACTGTGTCCATCAAATGCGTTGCTGCCACCTTGGAATCTTCTGGCCATTCGGTAGACTGAACGAAGGTAAGTTGTGATGGCATATTTTCGCAATAAACATGTGTTTACTTTGATCGTTTCTACTACTGCATCCCTTAAGGAATTTATGCTTTTATCGAGCGCTTGCTCCTGACCTCCTTCCGCAGGCGGTTGGGATAATCGACCTAGGGTGATCGGTGGTTTAGGAGTCGGCCCCCTATTGATCAATGTCGGCTTGCCGCGCAGGACCATGATTAAAGACGGACGATGTTTGAGCGGTTCTTCACTAGCAGGAGTGAGGGCTTGAGTCAAGGATGGTGGGGGGTGGCTGTGCGTCAAACAAGTGTTGGCTAGGCCTAACGCCGCGCACAGCCTCACGAAGCAAGTGCTTGGACTGGACCCTTCCATTTAACTCTACCGCACCATAAACACGAATGTAGGAGAATGGCATGCTGGAAGCGAAAGGACCGAATGGTGGAATGTATTAGTGGCGAATTCCGTGCTCTGGGACTCGCCAGGGCCACATGCTATGAACGACGGTTGGCCGTTCCCTGTTCAGCCGACGACGGTGGCATCAACTCCGCGCCTCTCAGGGGTCACTCGATTTAAGTATAGTCCTTTGACCTAGGAATACGGATAGAGAGTCTTCCCTGACCCTCCGTCGACGAAGCTGTGAGCGGAGACTTATCCCCGACCCTCTGATTGAGCGAAGCCAGAGGGAGGGTTTAAAATGTCCAGGCACGATGTACCCGTTCCGCTCCGAATCCCCTGACGTCACCTCCGCGTTCTCCCGGAGAGCCTGCGTGAGACCGCTATGCCCGTTTGCTCCGCTCTCTGCTCGACCCTAATTGTTGCGGTGGTTAGATTATAATTACGAAGTGTACTGTCTTCTATAATTTGGCTGTTTTTATCGAGTCAAATCTTTGGTTGCTTGATTGCTGACTTAGTAAGTGCGGGAAATCCGCCTGCGTCTCTTGTCCTAGTGCACGGTACGCGTTTTACGCCTTGCAAAGCCTGTATCAGCTGGAATGTCATGCGCAGGGGTCGTATCCACATAAGTTTCCTCTTCCTCAATTAATTGACACTCTGACTTTAGGGTACGGGCCGTTACCTCCACGGAGGTTTCGGACATGTCCTGGACCGTCGGCCAGTACCAACGGCCTGGAGGGCGGTTTTGGACACGGTCTTGGACCGGTTTTGGACAGGGGAGTGTGCTTACATAATGCATAGGGAGAGCTTCCTAAGGTCCAACCTGCGCGCCTTCGGCGACCATTATTTTCGATAAAATTATTACCTTCTCTTGGGAATGGAAAGAACGAGCTTTTCTCCACTATTTTCTGGTCGACCGAGGATTGCTCTGGCCCCCTCGTCCTCGTCTTCTTCCGCCGGCGCTTCTCTCTTTCGGCCGGTATCGGACAAGAGATTTAGGCAGACCTCCAACGAGGTGGTCCAAGACCAGTCTTGGACCGGTCTTGGACCTGTCCGAAACCCTTCAGTCCAGGACCGTTCAGTTTCTCCCCGCACCCTATCTGACTTGTTCGTGCTTCAACGCCCACCGGGTGCACTGAGTCGACCGGCGGAGCTGAAATTCATCTTTCTTTCAGCTCCCCGTCATACTCGATTTCAATCAGCTAGATAGTGACTTTCCATGCGTGTAATGATTTTCATACCTTGTGTATTCCGTAGATGTGTCTAATATTTCATTAAGATTCTGAGAATCGATTTCAGCGTATTCAAGGGTGATTTTCAGGGCGCTTTACTGCATTTTCACCTTGAGGAAGGCGAGAAATCATCACCTCGTGTTGAAATACAAATCGAAAGTAAAGTAAATTCAAATCGTGCATATATGTGAAATCTAGACGAAATAAGATGAAAGGCAGCACGCATAAACGGCATAATCCTACTCGTCGCCACAGCCGTCGGACGAGACAGCGCTTTCGTCGTCTGAATGCCTCATACCATCCTCTCCGACCTCTTCGAGCTCTTCATCATCCGCCCTGCCGTTTCCTCTATAGTTCCCTCCATCTTCTTCACTGTTCTCAGACCCCTGGTCATCATCGTCGTCCTCAGAGTCCCGGTCCAGCGGGTAGTCATCCTCCAAGCCGTCCTCCGCTCCAGCTTCGTCCTCAACCTCGGAGTTGTCGCGGGGTTTGGTGACTTTCCTTAGGCCGGAGGTGCTATTGTTGCCGTCGACTGAGTGTTTTGATGGTTGAGACTTGCCAGGCTGACCCTTAGTCTTTGCAGACGAACCCGTAGCCGCTTTCTGGGAGGTTGATGCTGAAGACTCGTTGCCGGTGCCCTCAGGGAGAATTGCGCCCGAGTCTTTGGTAGCTGGTTTCTTCTTCTTCTTAAGCTTTGACAAGTCCGGTGGCGGAAGTCCGGCTTCTTTGGCACCCTTGATCGTGGTTGTAGCTCTTCGCCTCGCGACGGCGCTCTCCGGAATGTCGATGTTGGCGACATAGCTCCTGGTGTTCCTGAGATACATCTGCGCGAGCCTAGTAGTAGCCCAGTTATGGTGGAACCTACGAAGGAACGGTTCCTTCTCGGCGGCCTGTCGAAACAAAAAATTAGACGCTGTAAAGAGGGTAGAGGCAAAGGCTGTCCGACGTACTGCACGGTAAAGATCGCCCATTGCGATCGGATCTTGGCTCTTCCACGGCTGATCGAAGTTCAGCACACGCCGGGAAAGCTCCCTTACCGTTCGCTGAGGAAATATAACGTAGACGGGATGTATCAGAGACCAAAGCATTTGAAGTGAACCCCAATCGTACTTGCCTGAATTCTCGTATAGGTTTTCGTGTCATTTGCGAGACCCATTTCGTCCTGTAAGCTGTACTTAGCAGTTTCGGGCTCTTTGATGACTTGGTCTGTCTTCGTGTCGGCGACGGAGGAGGCGAGCTGGGTTGCTGTATGGTTGAGGCGCTTGTTCTTCCGCTGGAGTCGTTCCATGGCACGTAAGTGGTCAGCATTTTGCGCTGGGAATTTAGGCATAAAAGAAAGTAAACCACATTAGCATTAACACTCTTTGAGTTATACTCGGAAATGTACTGACCTTCGAGCTCTTTAATGCGCTGCTCAAGAGCTGTCGGGGAGAAGGAGCGGTCAGTGAGAAGAGGTCACGACATTTGGCAGGTCTCCAGTTTACCTGAGTGATCCGCCGCGTTCAGCTGCTGCTCGCGACGCTCAGCCGCGGTAGGCTTCTTGGACTTGCTGGTTGTGGCTGCCGGAGGGGGTGGTACGTTCTCCTTCGCTGCTTTACCGGAGCCGTTCGACGATGCTTTCTTCTTCGTGCCCTTGACGTTTGATGTTGTCGTTGAGCTTAAGGGTTCTCCCGAGCCGGTGGAAGTCGCTTTCTTTGATTTCTTAGTGGGTCGTTGGGCTTCGAGTTCTGCTGCGGCTTCAGGTGTGTCAGGAGTGTTCTGAGGCTGCTCGTTGGCTTGGTCGGCCTGCCTCTTGCGAGAACGTGAATCGGTCTGGGATTTGGCCGGAGGATGCTGCTCTTGGTTACTGCTCTTGGTTACTGCTCTCTTTGGGCGACTATTAGGTGCTTCGCTCTTGACGTTGGGGTTCGGGACTTTGTTAGAATCGCCCTTCGAGTTCGACTTCTTGGTGGTCTTGCGGTTGTCCTTGCTGTCTGTATGTGCAGGGGGGGGATCGGTATGGGTCTTATTGGTAGCCTTGGCCATGGTGGATGTTAGAGTACTGAGGAGGGTGGTGGTCACTGTTCGAAGATACAGAGAGTCCGAGTGTCAGGGAGCGTGAACGTGAAGTGATCAAGCACGAGCCTCTGGTGGGTTCAAGTACAAAGACCTTCCAACAACACAGAGAATATCGTCTCCACCTGAACGATAGGATACTTGGTGCTCAGTGATTTGACCGGTTGTCGAGAGAAGTGGCTGCAAGTTGAAGCTGGCAGTGAGCTCTAAGTGTAGTTTCAACCTCGACTGGCTGCTTCACGGATGGTCACAGAAGTTGTTCTACTTGAGGACTGTCGCTCTATAATCGGAGCATTACGTTACTAAGAGTAAAGTGAAAGAAGGAGTTAGACTGCTGTGGAAATGAGAGCGTCAGCGGTCTGGGTGTCGTTTCCTCTGGGTGAGCTGAAAGTAGGATAGGGGGGAGCCTGGGAATTCGATGTTGGTTTTCGACTTCAGTGTGAGCAGACCCCTTTCGTTCTGGTAAAATACAAGGGATGGCGGATAAAGCATTCATATATAAAATAAATAAATAATAACTTCGCTCTTAACGCTACGGATTAGCTAGTCTACAAGGGTTGCGTCGGTATCGTGGCCGCGACGAGCCGAGCCGATGTCCGACTGTTCACCACGGTCAGGTTGATCCCAAGGGAATAAGGGGCCCGCCGGCGGTGTGTCCAAAATCGAGTGACGCGAATTGAGAATTGAGTTTCTAGAAGAATGAAGACTTCTTAGTTCAGTGTCATCTATGGGAGCGGTGCTGCTTGGACACTACCTGAGCTGCTCTGCAAGGCTCCGCTGGACGCCATCAAGATAGGCGCCACCCTGGAGTTCTTTAGCAGAGTCCCAGAGCCGCTCGACATGGCCCCACGAGTACTCCTGAGCCCACTCTGTGAAACTCAACTTGAGGTAGGAGCCGGTACTGAATTCGTCCAGGGCGAAGCGGAGCTGGGAGAAAGAGCTTTCAGTAAGGGACATTCGAACCAGGAACCGAATCATAGTGACCTACCAGCCCACAGACCAAAAAAACTAGTATTTTCGGAATCTTGGGGTAAAAGTAAAAGCTAGAGATGCATATGTCTCCTTTGGAATCAAAGGTTAACATGCGACAAATGATCATTCCTATTGCAGAATGGCGAAATGGCCCATCGTCGGCCTATTTGCCCATCAATAGGCGAGACGGAGTGAGCAGAGGAGGAGATATACGCACTGAAATATTATCTTTAACAGGATCTACGTCTCTATTGCTGAAGAGAAAGCTGGTGTCGTCGTCGGGGTATGTTCGAGTTAACGGATCGAAGTGGGTGACCGCGAGAAGCCTTGCGACCGCTTTACCACATTTAATGAGTGACTTGGCGTAGGAAATGGCCTAGACGAAATAAATGAGGCGTAAGTAGGATACTCTACTGCTACAGAAAAGAAAAGAGCATCACGTCCTTACGTATGTGATATCGTGCGCTGTGATCGGGGGCGGGTCGGCTGGACCGTCATAGGGAAGAAGACCTAGGGTGATGGACCAGAGGTACTTAACGAACTTCTTGGCTGTTGTCTTGGACATAAGTGGGCCACGAGCGAGAGCAAATGACCCGAAGTGAATGGCCACCAGCTCGGCGTATTGTCTTTCCAAAGGCTTCGATGCGATGTGATGCTGTAAATCGTAGACTGGCACGGGGTCCAATGTTGATCCTTGATAGCGAATGCTGATGTTAGCGAAGCAGCTAAATACGATGAGGGACGTACTGTGGGTGCTATCATTGCTCGGTACGTCTGTCATAATGCTCGAATGCTAGGCTGTTGCGGAGCTGTCGATTGTTGGGACGCCGGGAAGTTGAATGAGTGACAGGGAATTTTGCCTTAGCAAAGAGAAAACATAGGATTGACTCTTGTACCCAAGTTGACGCTTCTTCGTATTTGCTCAACCGCTAGACCTGACCGTGTTTGAGGTTGCCGACAGTCAGCAAAGGGAACTGGTGGGCAGCTACAATGGGGTGCGAGCAATGCTGTACATATCACATCCGGCCGTTGACATGAAGAGCCCATATCAAGCATTATTCAGAAGTCGAGCATAGCTGAGGCTTGGTACAAAGAAGGAAAAGAGTTGAGCTTGTCGTTCGCTGGGGTCAGTCGGTGCCAGAATCGAATTTAAACAAGCAAACAAGACCAACCTTCACCGAGTATCCATTGCGCTGGGTCCACCCCCCTTGTCAACTCTTCACTAGGCCTTTCCTATCCCTCCTTACTCTCTACTCTCTTGTACGGACTGCCACAAGCTTCGTTCAACTTATCTCTGCGGTTTCTATACAGGTGAGTGGCCTGCCTGACTCCTAGTCCGTCCAAGCTGAAATGCCATTCGTGCCAGCGATGCCGAAGAAGATCGACCCGTTCAAGTGCGCTTGCCCTTGTGGAAGAATGATCAAAAGTCTTGATACGCAAAGAAGACATCTCGCGGGGATAGGCCCAATGGCCATAAAGGCCAATCTCGCTCTGCAGCAATCAACTGCAAGACGCAAATCAAAAGCGAGTATCCCCTCCCGGGGAGCTCGAGGTCTGCCCCGCCATCATCGAAAAGTCCAACCTACAATCTCAGCCAGTTCCTCGATGTCATCCATACGATTTCCATCCAATTCGGCCACGCATCACACTTCTCCTCTCGACGTACCGGAAGTTGGGGACCCGGGCCCGTCGACGCATGAACACAGAGCCCGACGATCCAGCTCGGCTTCAGGTCCATCCCGCAGGAGCCAGAGCCCTCCCAACATCCACCAAAATGCAATTACTAGCGAACTAAATCAGGAGTTTGACCAACCCGTCGCGATGGAGTGCGAGGAAGCTGTTCGGGAGACGCCAAGTGTCACCCCTCGACGTCCACGGGTTGAGCTGGAGGAAGTTCCCGATATAGATGACCTGGATGCCAGCAGCAACTCCGATGCAGCAAACTCAGAGTTCGAACTAGGTGGTATCATCTCAGATGATAGCGGGTTCGATTCGGATACAGATGATGATGAAGGGTGGATCAATAGCGTGTCTGCGGAGGACAGACTCAACGATCGTTTTCATGCCGAAGCAGCAGAACG
The DNA here is from genome assembly GCA_019633405.1 of Tulasnella sp. 408. Classification (NCBI taxonomy): domain Eukaryota; kingdom Fungi; phylum Basidiomycota; class Agaricomycetes; order Cantharellales; family Tulasnellaceae; genus Tulasnella; species Tulasnella sp. 408. Next base: position 14,291 of record WSTX01008090.1, read on the forward strand.
AGGTCAGTTCCTTTCCCGCTAACCATAGAATCAATACTTCTACTAACTACTCTCTGAATGTTCTTAAGCGCAAGTTGTTACAGAAGAGGACATGGATTGCTTCGAGGCATTCAACTACAAGGTCGACACCAATCTCGGCGACAACGCCTACCTCAAGCTACCCCGTGGCTTTCGCCGCCTGAGAGATTCCATACAGTCCATCGATGTCCTGCAACGAAGGATAAGTCAGCTCTCCGGTGTCCGACCTCGCCAATACCATTGCTGTATCAACTCGTGCTGTTGCTACACCGGGGAATTCGCCAAACTTCAGTACTGCCCTTTCTGTCGAGAGGCTCGTTACAACCGCCAGGGAAAGCCCGTAAAGATCTTCAATTATCTTCCTCTCATACCTCGTCTGAAGCAATGGTTTCGTAATCCCGAATTGGTCACCAAACTCATGTATCGCTCCCTATTCAAGACATCGCCCCCGGACCCAGACGACCCCGAATCCGACTGGGACGACATCACCGACGTGTTCGACGGGGACCATTACCTGTCTCTACTAGAGGAAAGAGTCATCGTTGACGGGGAAAAGCTTGGTCATCGCTTTTTCTCCGACGATCGGGATATCGTGCTCGGCATCTCGTTCGACGGATTCTGTCCATTCAAACGTCGAAAGCAAACGTGCTGGCCAATCATCGCATTCAACTATAATCTCCCGCCTGAAGAGCGGTTTCACTTAGAAAATATCATCTGTCTAGGAGTCATACCCGGTCCGAAGCAAGCGAAGGATACAGACTCTTTCATGTGGCCGCTGGTGGAAGAAATGCTGGACTTAGCACAAGGAATCACGGCCTTCGACGCTTTGGCCAAGGAATCGTTCATACTTCATGTCTACATCATCCTCGCATTCGGTGATATACCAGCCATTGCAAAACTAATGCGGATGAAAGGGGACAATGGCCGACGTCCGTGTCGAATGTGCACCATCACCGGCATTCAGATCCCCTTCCAAACCAAAAACACTTCCCTCTATACACCTCTATGGCGACCCAATAATGGGAGCTACAACCCACTCGATCTACCTCTACGAAATCATTCTCAGTTTATGAGCCACGCTCGATTCGTCGCCTCGTCCAACACCGACGCCGAGGAAAAGGTTCGAGCAACCGCCACTGGTATTAAAGGAGTACCCATCCTTTCCAAACTCTCATCTCTTCGTTTTCCTCAATCATTTCCGTATGACTTCATGCATGTCGTGTGGGAGAATGTCGTCAAGACACTGGCAAACCTGTGGTGCGGTGACTACAAAGGGCTCGACGAAGGCGAAGAGGAGTACGGTTTCAACAAGACCGTATGGAGTGCTATCGGCAAAGCCTGTAAAGACTCGGGAGACACTATACCTTCAATATTTGGATGTAGGGTTCCTAATATCGCTGAGGAGCGAAGCCACTTCATTGCGGAGTCTTGGTCGCAATGGTGTATGTACCTCGCCCCAGCACTGCTACGGAAGCGATTCAAACAACCGATTTATTATCGCCATTTCACCGCATTGGTCACTCTCCTTAATAAATGTCTAAGTCGGTCACTCACTTTCGAGGACGTCGACACGCTCAAACGTGGGTTTGCTGAGTGGGTTCAGGAGTACGAAAGGTACGTTCAGCCACACCCTTGGAACACTTTGCCCGATACTGATTATCATAATGTAGTATCTATCTCCAGCAAAACTTACAACGACTCCCTGTATGTACTTTGCCGATCCACGCCCTTCTACATATCGCCGATAGCATTCGAATAATGGGACCCGTTTGGTCTTATTGGGCATTCCCGATGGAGCGGTTCTGCGGCTCCCTTCTCCCTGCCATCAAGAGTCGCCGTTACCCGTACGCCAGCATCGACCGGCGTGTAACCGAAATATCCCAACTACATCAAGTCAAGGTCATATATGGTCTTCGCCAGCAGTTGGACCTGCGAAAGCGTCGCGACGTTGAGCGAAGAGGCTTGGGACTCCCTGGATGTAAGCCCTCCTCTTTTTCTAATCCTATTCGCAGCGTATACTAATACTTCCTTCAATGAATTCGTTCAAGATCCTAATTCGGTGTTTATAGCCCCCTCTGAGATGCGACCACTTGACAGTCTGGTCTCCAGCCGACTTGCCAATCACATCGCGACTCGATTCGGCATCTCCCGTTGCTAAAGAATTAATCCCGACAGCCGCAACTCACTGGGGTAAAATTCAGTGGCTCAACGATGGGGATATGATGCACGCGGTGGACTTCATCCAGGACCCAAGTCGACCTGGGACGCGGGATATGACATTCGTAAAGGTTAGCTTTAACATTCTTATTCCTTCCATCAGAACCACTCTTAATTATCGACTCGTAGTACACGCTTCTTCAAGACCGCAACTTTCACCAGAGAAACCGGCGCCCAGCAGGAGTCGACGTCGTCGCAGAGTACTACGGGCAACTGCGAAGCCTCTTCGTTATCGATATCCCAGCATCCCCTGCCATCGGAATCAACAACGACATACAGCTAGCACTTGCTGCTGTCTTGCCGGTACGATTGAACGGACAGAACAACGCCAAACAGGTCGTTTGCGGAGCGAACGCGTTTGATGCGCTTGAGGTGATCGACATTCAGTCGCTCGAATGCGTTGTCGGTCGCATAATCGACCGAGGAAAGTGGGTTTTTATTGAGCAACTCGGGACGAGAGAGGTTACTCAGATTGGAGACGACCCGGAGTCCGCGGTACGTCCTCGTAACTTCCGGCAGCGCTAGTTAGGGATTTGGCTTTGCGGGGTATGGAGATGCGCGAAAAGGGGCAAGCGGTATTTGGATTTATATCTATTATATTATGTACGTTTGCTATAGCTATATCGTACTTAATAACCATCTCCTCTTCTCGTTATTGAGTCCCTCGAGGTGTCCTCCAACGCGTGTGGAGGGATTTCGAGCATGCCATTGCACGTGGTTAGGTCGCCGGCCGAGCCCGCGGCCACTATATGAACTCGAACGTTCTCATTTCTAAAGCCCCCCATGATGAAATGCTGAAATTTGATGTGTGCTATGAGACTCAATAAAAAGGTAGCTCAATTTCAACACGGCTATATTTCAGTAAAATACTCGTCCATGGGGCTCGGCGGAGCTTTCAGCGTAAATCCGCCGAAACATTGAAAGTCATCCCGGCCGCGCGGAATTTCAACGCGTCCGGCTCCCACAGTGGTGGTGTTCCTTCTATCGTCGGAACCGCCGTTGATTACTGCCTCCGTGCACTATTCTGAAAGACTGTGAGTTATAAGGCCATTTTTATGTTCCTAACCGCGTTCAAAAGCTCTTATTTGTTGCTTCCAAACAATATCTATAGCGTAGGGAGATGCAGAGCTCTAACGACCACGTCCGAGTCTCCTGAACCGGTGCTTACCATAGTGGGTGGCGCTTCTCAGTCGGTAATGCTCCCTCGCAAGACTACCGAGTCGCATTTGGGGAATGCCAATGAGAACCGTATTTTGTCAGTATTGTAATAATATATAAACACTTCGATAGAGGGTGAAAGCAATGGTCTGGTCTCATTTCCACAAAAGACAAGCGTCTTGGCGGCGACAGCCGGCAAACGCGAGGCTTTTGCCCCACTACTGTACCCTTTTGACCGTAGGCTCGCAGGGGTCAGAG
>WSTX01008091.1:0-17871 GCA_019633405.1 Tulasnella sp. 408
GGAGACGGTGCTGCTGCGAACGTCATTATGAGCGAAGAAGCGTTGAAGCGGTACGGTGTGAAGCCATTGGCGAGGGTCGTTAGCTGGGGTATCAGCGCGGTCGACCCGACGATTATGGGTATTGGCCCCGTGGAGGCCGTACGGCAGGCTTTGAAGCGAGCCAGCTTGAAGTTGGATGAAATTGACATCATCGAACTCAACGAGGTACGCGATATGATTTTCATGTTATGACAAAGAAGGGCGCTGATCCGTCCGGCGGATGCTAGGCCTTTGCTGCCCAGTGGTTGGCCGTGCAGAAGGAGCTTGGATTCTCAAGCGAAAAGGCGAACATGTTTGGTAGGAGTTCGGGTTTCTCCCTGATGTGACCCTCGTTCTCAACTCGGACTTCGTTAGGTGGAGCCATCGCTCTCGCTCACCCTCTGGCCGCATCCGGTGCCCGGATCGTCGCCAACCTCACGCACAACTTGCACCGTCTCGACCTCAAATACGCTCTTGGAACCGCATGTATTGGTAGGTTTTCTACGCTCATGATGAGGATTGCATCGACATGGTCTAATAGATCGACCCCTTTCCTGCAGGCGGTGGCCAGGGTATCGCCGTCATTTTGGAGAAGGTGTAATAGTGAATAGTACTCCGGCAATAGTTCTTTTTACTGTATCAATACTTGACCGAGTGCTTGGGACGAGTGGAACATACCAGATAGCGTCCAAATGCATCGCCTTCAGTCACGAATCACGCTGCCCCCTCATCCTCTTCGTCGTCATCTTCATCAGACGGTGGTTTTTTCAACGCCGCTTCCTTATTCTTCTCTGCATCCCCGACCGCATCTCTCCAGGCAGTCAGGTCTTTGCCAGTGACTTCCCTCGCCTTTCTTAATGCGTCGAGGAAGGAGTCATAGTATGCGCTACTGTTTCTGGCCGCTTTCTGCATGTCGAAGGAGTATGTATGCGTCGACGATTGAGACGTTGACGACGCGGGAGAGCTGATGCCGGAAGGAAGATCGAAGGAGTAGGTAATTTCGATGCTGGATTGGTTCGAGGTCATGGTTCGTACGGCCTCGGGTTGAGAAAAGAGAATGTGAGAAGCGTTATCGAGTTATGGAGTTGGCTTAGCTTTTGCATCTTTAATTGTTTTAACCTCTCGGGTAATCACAACGGCCGTCTGGCGCAATGGCAGCGCGTCCGCCTACGACCTAGCCGCTTGCGTGGGAAAGCTTGTGGCGTGGGAATATCAAGCGGGAGGTTGCAGGTTCAACCCCTGCGTCGGTCATACGATTTTTTGGCATCAAATTCCGCTATTTTTGACCACTAGAGCACTGTGTTTTGCTCAGTTCCCGGTTTTTGGATGGCCCGTAATTCCCAGCCGCCTTGATTAGGGCAGTCCAGGCTCAGATCTCCCTGCACGCAGGACGAGACATCGATGCCTAATTTGTATTGGTGCCTGTAGTACATAGTATCTTATCGCTTTCGATTTTCCATGTTATCTCATGAGATAAAACCGTAGGGCGCTCGTTAGACCTCGGGAGTGTTGGAATTCGGAGAGTAAGGATCAGAACATCTACATTCCCACGTCCTGACCGCAGGACCTTGAAAACGAAAACGACCATGAGCAGCACCAATTCCGTATTTGCAATTCCCGAACCAATACGCAAGTTCTTTTCTCTCTTCCCGCTCCATACGTATCCAGCGCCGGAAAATCCCTACTCGAAACAAATTACCAAACCAACGTTATGGATCCAACCTCCACGAAAACTTGAGCTGGACGGACAAGATTATTTCAGTCGCGACGTCGAATGTCTGAAATGGCAAGCCTACCTCTCTTTGAGGGGAATAACGGATTTCGATGTGCGCTGGGATGTGGCCGAAGAAGCTGGTGTTGGTGGACATCTCCCCACTTTACAGCTGCCCAACGGCAAGCTTCTCAGCACACTACGAATCCCCATGTGGGCAGATACCATCCAGAACAGTTCAATCGACGCTTTGGAAGGGTATAAGGATGCGGAGGCCAGGGATGAAAGTCGGGCGTGGGTTTCTTTGTTAGAGGGTGCTGTCCATTCCGAATTGGTATGAGCCTTACCTCGTTCTCACCGCTTCACCGGCTAATGAATGCATCCACCCGCAGGAAATAGCAAATCCTAAAGAACATACCTTGGCGTCCGTGCTCTCGGAAGGTCCGCGACGGGCTCTAGAGACCGTTGTTCATCCACCGCCAGCCCCGTTGTCGGGTATTTCCACACCGTTCCCGCCGTCTGGTGTCCAAATTCCAAGCTATCCGGTCCACTTGCGATACAGAAAGGCAATCCAGTCGCTCTCTGATCGACTGGGTACGGATGAGTGGCTGCTGGGGTCGAGGTGCGCACGGAATAATTTGCAGTGCTTAACAATGCTCCTCACACACCTTGCTTGATGTCGGTCTAGCGCTCCAACTGCTCTGGATGCACTGCTTTTTGCTTATCTTTACACCGCTCTTCAAAGTCCTCCAGCCGTTAGGAGAGAAGTGGAACGACACCCCAACCTCGTCAACTGGGAAAGCCGGGTACGGTCATTGGTTACTCCCCCTAAACAAGATGACATATGATAATCTACTTTATTTCGTCAAATGATTATTTGAGTCGCATAAGCCTCTGTCTCGATTAGCCAAACCAGCAGGAAATGTTTGATTGTCCGCCCAGTGGCGACCCCAACTGCACCAGAGATTGGATCGTTCCCATTGAGGAATTCCGCATTTACTACTTGTCTACAGCACACACATTCTATTGTAACCCTGCTTTCTTGGCGTCCACATTTTTAGCGCTTGTCAAATAGAAAGCGGCATAGTCTCCGAAGCCAGATGTGGCGCAGGGGTCCGAAGCACCCGGAGAAACCACCGCAGGAGGCGGTATTGGCCTCGAGCACTAGCAGAGAAAGGTTAGGATCGTCGCCCTACTAAACATGAGAGAAAGGTCAACGACTTACTGATGAATTCCTTTCCGGTAGCGCTGATGACTTGAGAGGCGTTGATGTAGGGTCCCGCAAGCTTTGCACGGGCGTGGGTTTGGTAACTGAGGAAAGCCGTTAGCGGAGGCATCGAGACGGCAGCATTGTCACAGGCTTTATCCTTGTAGCTAGAAACGCCCAGTTCGTGTCAGTGCTAAACGAAAGGTGCTACTACATTTATGTGTGCGAATAATTTTATGCCCCAATGAATGCAACCCGGTCCTCTGTATTGCTAGAGCAGTTCCCACTCGGATTGAGGGCTGGTGCAACGCTCCGCCAGTTTGGCATTCCACATCGAAAAAATCCCGAGCCTCTTTATTATATGTTGCGATAGTTCAACATTCTAATAGGTCATGTAGTTGCTTACTAAGAATGGCGCTTCGCTATCTGAGCCATGGCCGAATGCCAAGCTGCTGACCTTTGATGTGCAGAAAAGTTATTTCATCCGTAAATTCCTGAATTCTCCGAGTATCCCTACAGTCCACTAAAAACCCATACTGGGAGTTTAGCTCCCAGCAAATACTTTAGGACATTTGGCCATAGGATTTCTTCTTCGGGTATTGCTTGTTTCGTAGATAGAATCCGAGCAGCGGCCTCCTGTCCTTCGTACTTTGTCAAGGCTTTGATGGCAAGGTGAGGAACTAGTATAGTTTATCTACGAATTATTGCTATAGCTGCTTGGTTAGCTAAACCGACACGATTAGAAGAGCAGTTACTCTGGGTCAGACCCTATTTCTCCACAGATCCCCCGCGCACCGGCCGACACTAGCCGCTTTCTCATTTCAGCTTTCTCATTTAGTTGTGCCGGGTGGGATCGTCTTCTCATTTTACAGGATTTAAAATATCGAGGACAGATGAGATATCGCTAAAGTGATTATAAAAAATAGTTACTCATAACAGGGCCTGAGTATGGTCTTATTCTGATTACTCCCATAGTCTCTATGTTCTATATTCAACAGACAGGCTAGGGTACTCCCAAGTATTGTTGCACCGATTCCCACGCATTTTTCCCACCCTACGCTTTGTCCCAGTTTAAAACTCCTCTCTATTACTGATAACTTCTGTTCTTCTTCTCGTATCCCTAACTCCCTATTCTCTTCTGTGTCCTCGACTTTTCGTCCTGTTTCTGGTCGGTGTCCTCGTTAGCCCAACTCTATTTCCCACGCCCTGCCCCTATTCGCTCGAGCGGTCGCCTCCCTGCGACTTCTCGCTTTGGCCTCTTCTCCCTCCTTCCCTTTTTCACCGCTTTGTGTGATTTACAGTTAACTATGATTCTTGTTCGTTCTCTCTCTCTCTCGCTTTCTCTTTTATAATTTACCCTCCGCGTTTCCTTTTCTTTACCCCACTTTCTTCTCTGTCTTTCGTGCTCGCTCTCATCTGGCGGCTCCGGCGCGGGATCCGTTCGTCCGTTCTCATAGCTCTTAGACCATGCACAACTCAAGAAATTATAGTCAGGTATAAAAAAGAGCTTCTAAACAAGAAAATTGAGCCGTCTTCAGGCTATGGGATTACCGCAGAGGCGGCGTTACCGATTATTGCAGCAAGCGTGAAGTTAATTCTATCTGAGGACAGTTCACTCTCTTGTGAATTTGGCACTCAGTTTTCTCATCTTATGACCAGATGGGATATTAACATATCATGCATTTACCTGACTATAGGTGTAATCAGGCTGGTTTTACTGGAATAATAAAAAATAAGATAATACATTTATAGATGAATACCAATGGGTAAATTGTTTCTCGCCTTTGTGGAGGAAATAAGATAATGTCGTCTGGACGTACCTTAGTGAGATTTGAAATCGAAAGATTGGGGGTGCCCAGGAGATTTGTCATCCTGGGTCTACTAGAGGTGGGGCCAGGCCGTCCGTGTCTTGTTTATCATTCCACTCATAGAGCTTCCAGATCACATCATAGTCTGCGATTGTCTCGCTGTACTCCTCTCTAAGCTGCGCTCGTTGAGCGAGATCACGCAGAGCTTGTACTTGGTCCGTGAAGCTGAGCGGTCCCGTCATGGGGTCAAAGGCGCCAGCAAAGAAAGTAAAAACTCTCGCATGTTCACCCTTAGAGTCGTACATCTGTCGCAACTCATGCAGACCGTTGAGGCTGAGGACTCTCTCGCCCTCTTCCATTTCCGCAGCAAACATTGGCTATTCAACGAAACGTCAATTCTGCTTCAATCCTGCACAACCGTGTTCTCTCACCATCTTTTCGATGGACCTTCGGCAAGAATCAACGGTCGGTCTCTGGGTGGGCTGAGCCTCCCAACACTTAGGCAGAAGGAAACAAATCAGCGATAGACGGGCGTTATCCGTGAGTGATGGCAGTTTCCCCTCCGGGACGCGTTGGATAACAACCATCTCCGACGCGGCATCTTCAAACGGGAGGGACCCGAACACAAACTATTCTCAAACCGAACTCGTGAGCGTCAACTGCCGATCACTCTCGAAACCAGCGGTATCACCTCGTAGGCTATCCACCCCAGTGACCAGATATCGCTCCGGAGACCACGCTGATATTCACGCAGAGGCTCTGGAGCGGCCCAGCGAAGTACATATTTATTCCCAGTCAGGGTTATGGTCTTGCTGGAGCGGTCAAAGACTGCGCTGGGTGGCTGTGCCGACGGCAATTGGCTCGCCATCTCCTCGATCTGCGTATTGCGATCGTGCCCAGGGAGACAACGAGCGGAGCCAAAATTGGTAATTCGCGCGTAGCTGTCCTCGCGTTCGAGTCCATAGTCCCGCTCGCCATAGAGTAATACATTGAGCTAGATCTAGAGGTTAGTCCTTCAAGTGTGTTCTGACCTCCTACGGGGAACGTACCGGTTTCAGGTCGCCGTGGCCTAGGTCTCTCCAGATTCCCTTGTTGACTGTCCGCGCTTTATCGTAAGACGCCTCTGCTTCCCAGTAGCTGTGAAGCTGTTTGAAACCATCGAAAATCGCTTTCAATCTGTCTGCTGGACTTAGGTCTTTCCCAACGCTCTCGTAGATTACCACCTCGGCGTGGGACGCCTCTGCTTCGATATGCCTGTACCGCACCCTCCAGACTTCGCCAAGCGCTTTCAATGCGTTCCCTTGACCTAGGTCATCCCCGATGCTCTTGTAGATGGCCAGCGCATCGACGTAAAATCCCACTGCATTGAGGTACTTGGACTCCTGTCTCATGACGTCGCCAAGCGCTTTCAATGCGTTCGCGTGACCTAGGTCGTCCCCGATGCTCTTGTAGATTTCCAACGCCTTGAGGTAGAACGACTCTGCCTTGACGTACCTGGGCTGCCCCATCCAGGTGTCGCCAATACCTTTCAGTGCGTTCGCTTGGCCCAGGCTGTCCCCGATGCTGATGTAGATGGCCAATGCTTTGGCGTAAGACGCCTCCGCTTCGATGTACTTAAACTGCTGTCTCTGGACACTCCCAATCCCTTGCAATGCATTCGCTCGGCCCAGGTCGTCCCCCGTGCTCTTACTGATGGCAATCGCGTCGAGGTAGCACACCTCCGCATCGGCGTACTTCGACTGCTGCCTCCGAACGTGACCAAGCCCATTCAATGCATTGATCCGGCCCGGTTCGTTCCCGGTGCTGTTGTAAATGGCCATCGCTTCAGTGTAGCATTCCTCTGCTTCGATGTACTGGGAGCGCTCTCTTCGGATGTCGCCTTGTCCAGTCAATGCATTCGCTTGGCCCAGCCCGGCCCCTATGCTTTTGTAGATGGCCATAGCTTCGTTGTACGACGCCTCCGCTTCAACATACTTGGACTGCCGCGTCCAGAGGTAGCCAAACCCATTCAATGCGTTCGCTTGGCCCAAGTAGTCCCCAGTGTTGTTGTAGATGACCAGTGCCTTGGTGTAAGATTCCCCTGCTTGGATGTACCTGGACTGATATGTCAGGACATCGCCAAGCCCGTTCAAGACGTCCGCCTGGCCTCGGTCCACTCCGAAGCTGGTGTAGATCTCCAGCGCTTCTAGAAAAGATCTCTCTGCCTCAGCACATCTAGATCCCATTCGGAGCATTTCTCCTTTGCGACTCAGCAAGTCTGCCAGCTTAATTTGATCTCCAGTAGATCGAGCAATGGCCAATCCCTGCTCTAAGATCTTTAGCGCCTCTGCATCTCTGCCATGCAATCGATGGATATCTCCAATCTCCATGAGTAATCCAGCGGACCGAGTTGCGGCATGATCGCCATCTGTTGCCAATGGAATGGTCTGTGGCTGTTTGAAGTTAGCGTTGTCATCTGGATTTCTACTTTGTCATCCAACATACTACAAAACTAATGGTCTTCCGGAATTCTGTGGCGGATAGACGCTCTTTCGGTTCCAGTTTCCAACAATTCTCCATAATAGAGCAGAGCATGTGGATTTGCGAGAGTTGATCGTGCTGGTAAATCTCCGGCAGTGAGCCTTCGATGACCTTCATGAGAACCTCAGTCTCTGAAGTAATTTCCTCAAAAGGAAAGCAATCGGTGATGGCCTGACACAATACAAGTAAAGAAAGTTGACGTGACTTTACTTTACTTCAGCTCGCGGACTTACCTCCCAAGCAATCCATCCTAATGCCCAAATGTCACTCGCCAGATCCAACGGCTGTCCCCGATGGCATTCGGGTGCCGCCCAACGAACCGAGCCCCCTGGGTCTGTTAGCGTAAGGGTGCTATCGGTTAAGGTAAGCTTCAGCTCAGAACTTTTGTTCCGCTTCGACAGGGTGTTACCGGCTGAAGCGGCGGGCTGGGCTGGGGAAGCGGCTGGTTGGGCTGGGGAAGCGGCACCCAGTTGGACAATGCGCGCCGAGCCAAAGTCGGTGATCACAGCACGGTTGGACGAGTTGACTAGAATGTTCAGCTAAGCGATAGGGGTATTAGTGCCAGTGGTAGGAATAGATAGTTGAAGAGCGCACAGATTTTAGGTCGCCGTGGCATATGGGAGGCTGAAGAGTGTGAAGATATTCTAAGCCTGCTGCGACGTCGTCGACCTGGATGAGATTGATTATTAGTTCGTGGTCCGATTCGTGCGAACGTCCACCGCAACATACTAACGATATCCGTTCGGGGAGCTCCCAAATACCGGACAGGAGGAACTGGCGAAGGTTTCCGTTATCCTCCCAGTTGAAAACCAACCAAGCGACAGAATTTTCCATATCCTCTACAAACCCAATGATCTTCACGATATTTGGATGGGACACCTTCTCCAAGAGACGGAGCTCGTTCACAAACTCCTGGAAGGCATAAGTCAGTTGCGCTCAGAAACAAGCAAACAGATATATACACAAAAGAGTTTTGCCTCGGTTTTATCACCGAATAATCGGAGCTTCTTCACGGCCACTCGTCGTCTTCTCCGCGTACCGCGTCTTGGTACGACAAGTGTAGCCTCCGCAACATCGCCATAAGTACCGCGAGCTTGACACCGGTTATCAGTGAATTTGATGTCAGCAATAGATATCCGTTTTCTAGATAAGACTTCTAAAATTTCGAGGCCTCGCTGCAACGAAGACAAGTAAGGAACGGGCGGAGCAGTCACGCGCTAGTAATTCGTGCTTACTGCAGAAAGTTTGATCCTCTTGGAACTTCCCGTGGCTGATTCATTGGGTGACCGTGTTTCCTCCGTATTTTCCAGGTGTGGAAACGGTGAGACTCTCGTTAGAGCATCGTGCTTTCGTTTGAGACGCGTCCTTTCCGAGTTTGGTGACGCCATACTGGTAGGAGTAGATACGTCGGTTGTTCTAGGAAACCTAGTATGCCAGGGTGTGAGCCATTCCGTATTATACGAGCGTGAGATGGTTGGGTTTGAGAGATCCGCAGACGTTGGGGTGGTGCTATTAAATCAATGCTCCGGGGCGCGGTTGGTGCAAGTTAGGCGTGGCTACCTCCGGCTTTTACGAACACCTGCCAAATTTAAAGTTACTTGCAACTTGGATTGTTCCATAGCTCTTGAGCAAGTGAGAGATTTCTAGGGGACAAGTCAACCCGGGACTTGACTTGCCAACTCTCGCGTTTCGAGAACGTTTGAATTGTGTTACACTTTTGAAAAGGCACGCGCACGATTGTCAAGGGTTCTTCACTTTTCTATGGAACAAAGAGCTGAGAAACGAGCCGACTGCAGATAAGTGCAAAGATGTCCTTTGTGTGAAAGAGACTGGTCTCAATTGAATCCCGGTCGGGGTTTGCCGCGCTCGCCATTTGAGTTCGTCCCAAACAACTCGTGTTTGACCCAAACACGGTTTGCACAAGCGGAGGTCGGCAATGTCCGGATTACGAACATGCGATGGACATGTATGAGATTACCCCCCATGTCTGGCGGATATCTGAATCCGGAAAACGGAAACAGTCTTCTCAGCAGCAGCAATAATCAAGCTGACTAGCCGACTATCCCAGAATATATCTATGGTAATATGCTCCCCTCTTGAACTATCCAGAACATGGGGTATTCTTTCTCATATATCATCTACGTGTTCTGGGTCAGAAAATCACCGCTCTTCCCTTGCGTTGGTTTGACGGAGTCACCGGACGCTAAGTGAAAGACACCCACGCACTTCTGAGCTCAATTTTTCCATGAGAAAGACCTCAGAAAGACCTCAGAAGCTCCACAGCGATAATCAAAAAAGTGCACTTGTGTCCGAGATGACTTTAGAGTTTAATTTCTTCGAATCACGCTTGACTTGAGCTTGTGAGGTTGGTACTTGTGTCTGGGTTGGTACTTGTGTCTGGGTTGGAGGAGTCAAGGTGCCTGCAAGGTCATCGCCCGCGCCACTTTGGACATGATATTGGCCTTCGAAGAGGTTGACGAAATGATACTCCCTGTGGTGATGTGAGTTCCGTCACCATGCTCGCCAAGGTCTCCTCCCGGAAGGAAATGATGCCAGCTCGGCTTGGTAACCTGGTTTAGAGCTATCACCTGGCCGCGTAATCCCGCCCGCTTCGGTCCTCGGGCAATTTAACCATCAAGGCATACGCATGCTCCCGCTACCACCCATGAATGAGCGTAAGAAGGCCGCCCATACACCAAGAGCAGGCATCCATGTTCTAAGAAGGTCCGCGCCGGGTTCTAGAGAACTCCGTTCATCCGTCAGCCGCTCTTTTATCCGGTATTTCCACCCCATTCCCCCAATCCGGTGTTAGAGTTCCGAGCTATCTGACCCAATTTTGATGCCGGAAGGAGATACAGTCATTCTTTGATCGATGAGTACAGGCGAGTGGCTGTTAGCCTGAGGGTCGAGGGACGCATGAGATTCTGCAGTGTTTTACAACGCTCCTCGCGCACCCAGTGGATGTTATTCTAGTCCACCAACTGCTGTACAAGCACCCCTCTTTGATTAATTATGCGCCATTTTTTGAAGTCCTTCGGCCGTCAGAGGCAAAGTGAACGATACCTCCAAGCTCGTCAACTGGGAAAGAAGGGTGCGGCCATTTGCTACTCCCCCAAACAGACTGTGATATGATAGTCTACGTTATTTCACCGAATATTTATTGAATCGTCGGATAGAGTCCTGCATCGGCGAGCTAAGCAAGCAGGCTACGTTTGCTTGTCGTTCAGTCATAACCTTAAGCTGCATCAAAGATTGCATCGTTTGGCCACCAGTTACGGGCGGTCGAAGCCCAAGCCTGCACAAGAACCCCGCTCCACCCAATGCAGCAGCGCCATATTCCCGCCTATACTTCAATATTACCTATATACACATGCACATGATAGTGTAGTTCCGCATTCTTCGCGCGTGCGTTAGTAGTCCCTGTGGATACGAAAACGGCATTTTCATTGAAGGAAGCGCGGCCCATCGGGAGCGACACCGGGTCTTCGATACCCATGATTTCAGCTGCTTGCCCACGTACCGAGCAAAGCGTGGGTAGGATACCTAAGGTATATAAGATAGTGGTTACATCGACTGTCCGCTCAGCATAATCAACGTGCTTTTCCTCACGTCGACAGTCACTCCCTTGACAGTTCCCTCCAACATGAAGCTCTCCACTCTTTTCATTACCTCACTCTCTTTCATCCCTTCTTTGATCACTGCAGTCGCCATTCCCGATATCGCTTTTCGTAACGAGACTCTCACCAAGCGAGGCGGCGAAGTGAATTATCTTTCTAACTGCCTGCGATGGATCGCCGGCACGGCGGACTCGTACACGGCTTCTTATGTCGCTTGGTACGCGAACGTCGACAACTCTCAGAGTGGAAACGACGTAAGCTGGTGTATATGAACTTTCTGGGTTATCGACCTGGCTGGACTGATTAGCTCCGTTCTGCTGCGACTCAGCGCCCCAACTCACTGTCCAACGAGTACAGAAATTGGGCCGCTGGGGGTGGGCTGACCTAGGATTACAATCGCGTGACAGAGGCTAATTCATTAGTATCCTTAGGCGACTACCTTCACTGGGAAGGGCAACAGCAGGACATCTATTTCTCGGACTCCGGAGTCACTGTGCAGACACACATCGACAGCGACGCCCAAAGCCGTGCGTTTACCGCCTACGCTGGATGGGCGCAACGCACCTCTGATGGAAAAGTTTTCAATTGCTACAAGGTACGCGTTTGACTCTGGGACGTGGCGACATTAGGCTCTAATGACATGGGTCCACAAACTGCCTAGGACAACGGTCGCCAGCTCTTCCAGTGGGCCCCTCCCGTCCCAGATGGAACCAATCGAGCTATCATCTGCAACGCTATCTACTGGTGTGTTTAGTCTCATCGAGTCCCGAGGCTTGCTCTGTATAAATTCGTCAAGCGCGACATAACACTGCTTGCACCTGTCTGCGGCAATCGTCCTCTTGATGCCTCTCGTGATACGGTGACATTTCTATTCACTGAGCGGTCTACGTATTTCACAACTGGTGGAATACATAAAATGCCTTCGCGGATATTAGAGATCAGAGAATTTTCGCGCTTTCCCGGTCACTTCGGCTACTCGTATCGCATACGAGCCGGGTTGAGGTTCACTACTTGCAACGTCTTCGGAACGAAAATAGACGGTGAGTTGCACAAGCAACCTAACCGGATACTGGGTGTTCCTCAAAAGACCGAACTGCTTATGTCAATGCAAGGTCCTTGTCCACCACAGCACGACCGTCGGAATTCCCTGCCATATCGCGCAATCTACAAGCACCAAAGCGAAGTTACATATATAAAGTTGAGCTTCGGCAATACATGACTTTGGCTCATGAAGCTCTAACTAATAACTCAGAGGACCTCCACTGGGTCCCAAAACACGCCTTCCTCTCCCTGCAGATCTAGGCTGACAGCCAGCTCATCCGTCTCGAACTTGAATTCTACTTTGGACCTAATCCACCGGACTAAATCCACTTTTTCACGCCAGACAGTCTTTGACCGTTATGACAACTTGACCTGGTTTCCGAGACTGTAGGGCCACGTACTCCAACGCTGGTCTCGTGAGAACCAAGTCCCGCACTTGTTCAAAACTTGCGCAGGCAAGATGCAAGTGCCTAAGTCTAGGGCAGAACCGGGGGGAGCTATCATAGGTCTCATCGAGTGATTCGGACAAGGCGAGGACCAAATTATCCGCGTCCTCGCGTAGCAAGTACTCTTTCTGGTCGGGTGCAGAGCCCGTATAGCAGTTATATCTGAAGCATTCAATGTTGGGACAATGTTGCAGGAGGTGACGGAGATTTGGTGTCTCATTGATTGCGTCCCAATCTGTATACCAGGTTAGCTCGTGGAGATTGCGGAGGACTGAAGTAGGTGAGTCGACTTCCTCAAACCATTCTGCAGTGCCACAGCCGACGATTAAGCTTTCCATATTCGGTGTATCGAGCTTTTGAAGGATATCCCAGAGGTCGTCGGTGTCTTCTAAGCTTAGCGATTTCAACTTGGGTAGAGAGATTGTAGCAAGGGGAAGCCTCTCCATCACGTTTTTCCACCCCCCATTAATTGAGAAACACTCGAGGGAGTCGTGGGCAGGAGGTGATCCGTGGGACTTGACAAAGGGAATGATTTGATATGTCGAAGAGCTGAGGGATCGAAGGTTCGGGGCATCGAGCAGAAGAGGTCCTTGATAGTCCCATTCATAAGGAGGGCTGTAGCCACCAATAACCATTTTTTGCAGAATAGGGAAGGGACAGGAAAGGATACGGTGGACCGCGGAGGTCCTCACGCGGCGAGGTGTGATATAGTCGATTTGGTCCTTTGGCTTTTGCAACTGAATGACGAGCGTTTCACATCTAGGGAGATGCTGAAGAAGGACTGGGCTGGCATATTCAGGTCACCGAGTGACACTAGGATGGTCATGTCCAACGGCATTGTCCTGCTTCGCTTGAACAAAGTTTCAAGCCACCCAACCCGGTCGTCTCTGGCGTCAACGTGCTCTGGGCCCCAACCCAGCCAGATGTCGGTCCATAAGACAGGGTTGCATTCTACGATGTCCTTCCAATCCTTGCACACCAACATGATGAAAGTGAGCTTGTGCGTGTTGCGTATGCGCGGAATGGACTGATCTCTGTAGAGGAAGATGAAGATGGAATCGAGCAATTCGACGGGCAAGGCGTGAATGTGGTGAGTAAAAGCGGCGTCTATTTTGGCTGGTGGGTTCAATTGAGTAGGCGTAGTGACATCCATTTGATGGTCGCTGGCCCTTGTTGGAAGGGGAGCTTCATATGTAGACGTCCCACGGTTCCGCTTCGAATGGACCGATCCGGGTTTCGGCCTGGCGGCACTTGCTACGCCATTGTTCCGCCGACCGATGGTGGGTTGCCGGTGACATTCGCTGAACCATTAAAGGCGATGGATGGTGTGAAATTGTCTCTATCTCTTGTAATGGCGTGAACGCCTCGCGGTCAGCGGCTCTCGCAGCTGAGACCTCGTTTTTCGTCGGAAATGCAGCTCGTTCATACCGCTCCGAAGCTTCACGCGTTGTGTTCTTATGGCATTTACATGCTGATGAGCGTAATTGCTTTCGAAGACTCGCTAAACACGACTTTGACCCGCACCATGGTATCAGCCGGATCCCCGAAGACCAGACCTTAAGTGCACCTAGTGCGGAAAGACCACAGGAAGCCAACCGGTATTCATTTGTATGTGTTCACTCTCACAGCTGATTTTGGTGGTCTTGATTTATGATCACCCATTGAGCTAAGTAAGTCTCCGCCTAGAACGGAGAATGCGACGTTGCGGCCAAAGGGCTGGGGTAGCTTGTTTGCAATTGCAGAGACGGACTAGGTAAGTGGCGACGTCGAGCGATGATTGGGCATTCTAAAACATCATACTTACCTTAGTGTGGGAGACTAGATCCATGGGGCCCCGAAAATGCCCTCTAGAATTTGGTAAGGATTAACGAGCAACCCAACAAGATCGGCTGTCAACAATCCCGCGCGGACTCAGGCATGAGCCCTGCAGATGCCGTTATATCACACGTTGTGCACATTCACATGCACATTGACATCTTGTCCTAGCGTCTCTTCGAAGCGTAGGTAAGTGCTTCCGCCGGCTGCCAAGACGGCATATTCACAAGAAGCACAGGCCATCCTAATCGGGAAAGACACCCGGACCTTCGAAATGCATAGTTTCAACTACGTACTCACCCACGAGTCTAGAGATAACACATTAAATCATATAGGATAGGATTGTAATGTTTTAGGATGATCTGTCTAACATCGTCCTTTCGCGTCGCATGTCCGCATCGCTGGGAAACTCCCCGAAGCTCTCCGCTCGTTTCCACGCCTCATTCTCTCAAGCTACTTTTTTAATTGCTGCTATCGCTTCCTCGATGTTACTTCTCGAAACCAGACTCTGACTTACTACCGGCACTACTGCGAGAAGAGTTCCGGCTTCACCTTCTGTCTGGGCGTTTGAGCTCACCTCGGTCCCTTATACGATTCAGTCGTCATTCTCGAACCTCAAACTCTCAAGCTCCTATTTGTGTATGAACCCTACATATGCCGCCAAAATCCCGATACTACTTATACGAACAGACGTACTTTATTGCATTCACGCTTCCTCGAGGCATACGCCAGTGGTCCGGCGCGCGGGGAAGAAGTGGGGAGATGGGGAAGCCACCCCGACCTTGACAGTTCATGTCTGACTCGCGTACCAAACAAGAAGGGCGAACGCAATGGTCAGAATATATAAGTTGGTTACTAGTCGGTCGGCTGTTTGGCATCGTTCAACGTGTTTTCGTCTCTCATCCCCTCGTACGCGAACCGAACAACTCTAGATCTTTCATCATGAAGCTCTCCACTCTTCTCATCATCTCACTCTCTTTCATCCCTTCCCTAATTGCTGCTGCATCTATTCCAGATGTCGCTCCCCGCAACGAGACTCTCGCTAAACGAGGCGGCGAAGTGAATTATCTTTCGAACTGCCAGCGAGTCGATGTCAGCAAGTGACCCTTTCCGTCCTATTCCGCTTCGTACATCGCCTGGTATTCAAACGTCGACAACAGCCAGAGCGGAAATGTACGTCAGCCGCTATAGCTCTTTATTTCCCATCTCTTAATCTTCACTAATTAACTTATCTTGTGGCGTCCAAAAGCGCCCCGATTCGCTTTCCAGCGAGTACAGGGACTGGGCTGCTGGAGGCAAGCCTAACCTACGCGCCAGCGGGGAGCGCATATCACAAGCTAACTTGCTCTCTCCGGACTCTTAGGCGACTACCTTCACTGGGAAGGACAAACGCAGCGTATTTACTTCCCTGACTCCGGCGTCACCGTGGAGACCCACATTGAGAGCGACGGTCGGAGCCGAGCGTTTACCGCGTATGCTGGATACGCCCGACGCACCTCCGATGGGAAGACGTTCAATTGCTACAGGGTGGGTCTCAAGCTTTGTTGCGATTTTACATCAGCAGCCTCTTTAATGATGGTGATATCGGAATATGTTAGGACAATGAGCGCCAGATCTTTGCTTGGGGACCCCCGGTTCCGGATGGGACTAGTAATGCTATTCTTTGCTTATCGATATACTGGTGTGTCTAGGGCATAACGTCCTGTAGAGATTTGCTTTATTTATGGATCATCGAGCGCGTATTATCTATGCTCCCTTCTTCCTTGTAGCGCCTTGATGGCGGCGTGACCCAAAGGGCTTTGAAGTGCTTACTCTTCAGAAATTGGTCAGCGGATGGGGAGGGGTACTGGCAGGCTTTTGAACAACGACTGATGTGAATGTGGGATTGAGAATCAAGTCTTTGGAGTTTGAGCGTCGAGGATAGCTATGGCTGGGGAAACACAGATCGTCGGCCGTTCCCGAACATACAAGATCAAACGAACATCGACGGTTGTCATGACCCACAGCAGTCATATAACGTCGACAATGTGCCCCTTTCCCTAGCGGATGCTCCACAAATAGCATTGACAGGTAAGAGGCCCAGGCGGGCTTAGTCTTCCGCAATCTCAGAAGCAATCCCGTAGATTGTGGCTTTGGTCCAGAATCGGGCCGGTCCTGCACGATGGCCCGCTGTTGCGCTAAACCGTGACAGTCTCGACCGCTTAGACATGAAGTTACTATGAAATCCAAAGTGCCTGGATAATGGCTGGTAAATGCCTCCTTGTGGATAGCGAACTCGGGACTATTTGAGATCAACCCGACTGTCATTGCTTTCACCGTGGTCTTCACTCGCATCAACGACCTTTATTGCATGCGGACCCGGGATATCTGGTCACTCCCTGCCACATTGCCTTCAACACAGGCCACTGGGGCCGGGGTATGTGCAGGTAGATGCACATGAGTCCCTTGAACGCTTGAAGCCTCAGGGTGTGTGGGCGTATTTGCCCGATTCGGTCATCCAAGGTCCTCACCCCAACTAACCCCAAACAGGAGATTTCTGAGACCTCTCAACTTTCACCAAGAACACGTCTCTCTGGAAGGCTGTGTCAGCAACTGGTGGAGGAATGACCCTTTTGTCATCCCTATTCTCTCCTTCTGTACTCCCTAACGATGCCGAAGGAAAGCAGGGAAATTGTGAACGTTACAGCCGCTCTCAAGAACATTCTCGACAACTAGCCGGCCGGGTCAGCCTCTTTGCGCGAGATCCTCCAGAGTACCGACGACGCTGGAGCAAAGAATCAGGTACGCTCTGCGCTCATTACTATACCGCCACCATGCTATCTAACGAGAAACGCTAGACTTTTATCCTAGATACGCGTACCTTTGGCACGGACTCGCTCGTCGATCCAGTCCTTAGCATCTGTCAAGGCCCCGCCAACTACTTTGAGATTTTGCACACTTCACCAATTGCCCTCACACCAGACCACTACCAGGCCGGAAGGCATTTTGAAGAGTAGCGCCAGCATCTCCGGTCCTGAGAGACGTCTATGGGTTTGATAAGGCTGACGTGCACAGAGTACAAGCGTTCAGCCGGCGTCAAAGCTCTTTTAGATTTCGTCAAATCCGACAATCGCTGTCAGTCGCACCCCACGAATTCAACTAACTCAAGTCTACCATGCTAGCTCAATAGCATGGCGGAGTATGGACAAATTGAAATGCCGTGGAAGCTGCTGATCTACCATCGAGTGAAATACACGCCCTCCAGTGGTCGGCGGAAAAGATGTGCTGGTCGGAGTTCAATAGCCTAAGTCACCCCCCATTACAGGAGATAAGACGCTGAAAGGACCCAGTTTAATTTTTTGGCAACCATATTCGGTGACGCGTCACCGGTCAAGTCCGGGAGGATCGCTCTGCCGGATGATAGCCTGCCAACAAGATCATCTGGCGACAACGTCGCAATCCCCCAAGCGCGAACTGATTCATAAGCCCTGAATATGCCGTCCGTGTCACATTAATCGTTCTCAAGGGCACATTTACCGTAGTAGCGTTTCCTTAGTGGGTAAACGGGCGTTTCGGCTGGTGGTGTTCAAAGCGGCATATTCAAGAGGAGGCTGTACATTCCCGGTTGGAGAGAGCCGTGCTGAACGCTTCTCCCCAATAAAGACCGAGTTTTCAGGGGGGTCATCCCGGGGGAGGACCGTGAAGGAAC